>JAQGAA010000708.1:0-19959 GCA_034696425.1 Isotoma viridis
GATAAAGTATATTCGCCAAAGCTGATTTTGCTAAAATGACTCTTTTCGACTTATCTGAAACCTTGCTAAAAGTTACTATTTTATAACGGGAGTTTAGAGATTCATATAAATACAAAATGTGATATGTGATTAAAACTCAGCTTAGGATTGTATTCGTTAGATTGAAAGTTGTTCAATTGAGGGGTTCGGTGAACGAAGCATTGTTAATAAATGATATAATAATATGCACATCGGAAGTTAGATATACATTTTATTATTAAAATGTTATTATCACATTCTTTTGATTTTTAAAACTCTTCAACTGACAAGTCCCAACCACGTTGGTCCACCCTTTTAATATGTGCAATGCGATTTTCTCTGAAGATTAGTACAACATATTTGTTACAGTAAAATTTCATAAGGCTGAGGTTTTGATCAATTGAATTGTCATGTCACATGAGAATGAGAAAGAAACTCATTGTGTAAGTTCACCGCTTGTAATACGTCTAGCTTTAGCTACAAGGCATTTCTTTATGTCTGATTGCTGAAGAAGGTAAATTGTAAATTATTGCTGACCTCAGATAGTTATCATTATGATGATGATTATGATGGATTTATGATTTGTCCCATTTTGGTCCCTGTATTTTTATCCAAAGCGATTATGGATTTTATTCTAACTAGGCCTAGTAAGTAGGACAAACAATGGAATTATGTAAAAACGGCAGTGTGTGATTGATGCCGGAAAGTACTAAAGTTATAATAGCTAAATCAAATTAAATGCTCATATAAATTTCACACTTACATTTGTTGACAGTTGATTAGTGAGCGTCTGCACTTTTTCTTGGGCTTAATTATATCTTCCGGCGAGACGTCTATGTCTATGAATCTTGAGATACGTTTGAGTCATAAGTATTCATGGTTTTTAAGTATCGAAAATACTAAAGTATGGAATGGATTTCTTCTTTGATTCATTTGAGTAAAAGCATTTGGAATTGCGTATGCCTAGATATACTCTACTACTAACTATGCCATGCTATTTAGTGATTTAAGTTCGAGATCGTGATTTTATTGCGTAATCGAGCATTATTCTTATCTTTGTTGCATTTCTAGAAGTTTTCCATCCGTTCCGTTTAATTTTCTATGTGTAGTAGTTGTGCATGTGTACAGTGCAGAATGCAGTACAACTTGATTATCACAAAAGCGGAATAGTTTTCCATGAGAACTTTGAATATTTTATGTATATTCTACTTCTCTTGCTATGCTAGTAGTCGTCTGAAATTACAATCGTCTTGAAACCCTTAAAAATCGTAAAGTTTTTGAAAAGTAAAAACCGTCTTATGAATGATTACTATCGCTATAGCCGCACATCTTCATAATACACTACAAAACAAAACCTGTTGGAAGTAAAAAGGATTCATGAATATTATGTAAGATGTTAGTGTGTCTGGTAAAATGGTAAACTAAAAGGCAGAGATTGTTATTTCTCTCAGAGAAGAGTCAAATCTTAACAAAGACATAATATTTCTAAGCGTTTCAAGTGTACTAATATAATGCAAGACTTATTTATGTTCATTCATTCCAATGAAATTGCCCAGAGAGCTATCTCGCATAGTTTTAACGTTTTAAGGCTCTTTTGTATCTTTCATTCGTATTTTTAATAGAAAAATTATAAGAACGTGTGTATAATAATACCAAGTAGTTAATGTGTAGGTTTAAGCTTCTTAAATAATTTTACTTATTCAACTCTAATCCTTTGACATAACAAATACACACAAAGCACATTAGGCATTAGGTTGGGCGGACTGGTAGTATTTCTAGTTTTACAAATCCAAACATTTTTTATCAGACTGGATGGCTCGTCTTGAGAAAGGAAGATATGGTTGAAACAAACACAAAACACGTGTACGTCACTCATCCATACTTTACTGAAACTGTTTACTCTCCAGTGCTATTGTGCAAGGAGGGGTTTTACAGGCACATTCCTAGAAATTAAATTGAACCAATATTAAGGGATAAGGGAATTTACGTTTTAATATTTCTTTTAGTAATACTAGATTAGATATAAAATTTAAAAAAAGTGTGAAAGTAAGACTTTTCAAAGGTTTTAATACTGAGGAAAGAAAAAGAAACCAGTGAGAGTTAGTTTAGGATGGATATTCTTTTACATACGTTGTAAATCCATAAATTTTTCTAATTTTAAAACCAACTAAAAGTTAAGACGCATGAACATAAGTTTATAATAGGATACTTTATGCAACGAAATCGTTTATGGAAAAAGCTATCAACGTAAAGTAGTAAAGGTCATTTCAACTCGCTTTCAAACACCTTTGCCTGCTCCTGCTACTAAAGTACTAAATTGGCCAGCGTTAAGTTTGAAACATGGAAATTGTTTTAGCAAAGGCGTGGGTTCATGAGATCCACTTGACAGCTACAATTTTTTTGTTCCTTTGCCTTAAAATGTTGAGATATTCATATTTTTTACCATATATATTTCTTGAACCCTTATTTACTAACCTATTTGGTATATAACGTGAGTTAAAGAGTCAAACGGTTGAGCTGCTGTTTGTTTAGTTAGCTTTTAAATCTGAGCCTAGCCTTGCATTCATTCACCTATCAATCAGTCACTTTTCCTTTCGTTAGTGTTCAAATCAAATTCAAATGCAAATGCAAAGCTGCCTATTATCCTGAGTGCATCGCCTATTACGTTGATATAAAATTTACAAAAATGAGCAGAGTAAATTATCTCATCTGGTCTCATCACGTCAAATTAGTACATCAAATCTTATACCCGTATGTAAATTCAAGTGTTGCCCCTTTAGCTTTAGAGTGTTTCACTTTTGTAAACCTAGAATTAAAAGTGTGTAACACTAACTCAATTTAATATGCGTATGTTCATGTATTTAAAAAAATCCTAAGAGTGACATGACAGCCAAGTCCAAATATGATTAAAGGTCAGGTGAAGCAAGGTAGATACGAAGCAATCAATGAATTGCATATTAAATCGTTATGCCTTTCATAACCCCTCTCTCTCTCTAGTATTTTAGCTTAGCTACAGAAATGTTGTATTATAGTCATATGTCAGCATCTCCTATATTTTAGAATAAAAAATAGGGAGGAAAAGATTGCTGAAATTAAATGTCAAAGTTGATTGGATAATTCCATTTACTATTTTTGATCACTGGTTCTCATATTTTTTATATCTGTTTGTCCGGATGGAATACACGTAGACTAGAATAGAATATACATGATCTGCCATATAAACTACTTCTAAACGTGATTTACTATCTACCTTTTTAATAAATTCTTGTAATATTTATACAAATCCAAGTCCAGCTCAGGAAATAAACCATAAAGATGGATGGATACAAATGTCCGTAACTAAATACTATGAGATTATAATATTATTCTTGTGTTATCTTATTTCAATCAGGATTTCGAAATGAAAGATCTATTCTCGTATTTTTACATGCATACACACACGAGGTGTATCATTCATTCACATCAAACTATCTTATTATTAGCCAGGAGTCACAGTCCTTTAGTCCACGTAAATATACTTCGTATAAATGCTAACATGCAAAGAACGACTAACCGGCTATTTTTTTTTCTTATTCTCGTTGCTTATACATTGTACATAGATTTCAAATATGAAGACGATTTGTTATGTGGAGATATTGTTGTTGGTGATGGTATAGTTTCATATGAAGTAACAATTTGATATGCTTATTAGAAAGACTTAAGGAAATTCATATGTTATTTTTCTGTACTAAGGTAATAAATATCTTAACCTTTGAAGATAAGTGCATTATCTTTCATTTCATAAGGAACGCAGTGAAAAAAATACATCGGTGGGCTAGCCTGGCTTGGCTTGACCAGCAAAATAATAATAATAATGTAGTGAATGCAGTTCTGACTGAAGGGAATTCGTGATGAAGATTAGTTCTAATGGTTTGACAGGAGCCGTGATATATGCCCATCGTTTCCACACAAGACATGAGAGGAGTCTTTCACAATTGTAATCATAATCATAATCATTGTAATAATAATCTTACCTTTACTTACCTCTTCTCTTCTGTTTAGCTTTTACTTTTAGCATGATACAAAATAATAGGATGAGAATGAGACAAGTATGAGATTGGAAATGCTTTGAATATTTTTTGTTCGTTGAACATTATGAAAAATGAAGATAAAATTAAATGTTTATATTTTTTCATAGTAGAATAGCATGTACTTGTGGTAGTTCGGAAAAGTCGTAAGTTAGAAGTAATCATAAGTCGATTTGCATTCTCATTTACTGTGAGAAACTTTCCGATAAACTTTAAAATCTAAAAGCACGCATTGATTTATATCACAAGCATCATTTATATAAAAACTCGAGAGGTAGACTGACCAGTGTAATAGTTGATAGATTGATGGCTAGGTTTGAATCGTAAATCAAATTTTAAACTAGGAAATAGAAAAAAATCATCCAGAGTACCCAGTCCTTCAAGTTGGTAAGGATAGAATGTTGTTATGAATGACGTATTACCATATATATTTAATACTTGTGAATTAAGTGATGGACGCATTTCCTTTATCAATTCAATAAAATTATATTAGATCCTTAAGTAGATTAGTTTATCAATGGATTTTTCAGAAATATTTCTTGAGAGTTTCAAGTCATAATATTTTTTATCTACTTTATTTCCTTATCCTATTTAGTGCCAAAACCCTTTCAAATTTGATATTACGTGTACCTAAAAAACCCATTTATTAAGATAAGATTCTCAGAATGCATTGTTGTGGAATGCCTTACTTTATAAGGAGAATCGACATTGGGCGAACGCAAGGCTTTAAAAGCCTCATATCATAATTCAGAATTAGGTATTTTATTTTCATGGTGGTATTCCTCTTTTATATCACATAATTTTGTAAGAAAGTTTACTGCTCATTAAGTTCGTACCCCAGTATCTATTATTATTTTATGATTGATAATTTCGTAGAAAACAATTTGGTAATAAAACCCCTCTCAGTAATGTTGCCATTCTTGTTGTAAAACGTTGTTATGTACCATTTTTAGAGTTTTTGTAACGAGCTATATAAAAGCTAGGAAGGTGTATTACAAATTTTCAGTACCTTCTTTCTCTCATGCATTATGTATAATGCAAGCGTTTGAGTACTATCAATATCTAAACGGCATCTATTACAAATTAGAGGTTAACAATGATAGATTGTAATGGATTATGTACCTAATCTTTCATATATTATACGTAATCATTGTTTCTGGCAGTAGAATTTTTTTCATTGTGATTATTAAATTATCTTTTACGATTTGAATTTTATTAAATTGAAAGACGATTGTGTCCAAGCTGTCACTGAAAGACATAGTGGTTGGGCTAAGACTGATAATTACTGCTTTTTAATGATAGTTCAGTCTTCAGTGGTAGGTCACGTCTGCTTATCAATAGGTTTCATACTCTTATGTAATTCTTTTCCGTATCTTGAGGAATAATCAAAACAAGCCCAGATTGGATTCACTATCGGTTTCAGATTTTATTGATTTGTATAAAATTCTATCTTGAATTATCTCAAGATCTAGATTCTTGTGGTGAAACAGTTATCTTCGCGAATATTTTGCGGCAATTCATTGGTATAATTTGCATCTAAATTATCCCAATGAGTGAAGATTGATATGATTTGTTTCTCTCTGACTGATAAGATTTCTATCTTCACGTACGTAAATCAATTTCAGTTTAATTTTTAGCTTTTGTATCTGACTGTTAGAAAACGTAAGGAAGAGGGATTATACGTTAAATCTTGTGTAGATTGCAATTTGTAAAATTTGATACTGTAGTAGATAGGAAGATTTCCTCGAAAATTTCTACAAATATTAAACGTTTAACTCATTATTATTGCTTACACAAACACGGACAATAAATTTCGCTTAAACAATGATTTTCCATCTTAATAGCGCAACAAATTTCTCTTCAATTGTCTTAACCACACAAAAATGTAATAAAACTGATGAAGTATTTTCCATAAGTGGAATCTGCACATAAAGTAAACAAAATTAGCAGCTTGTATAATATAATAACAATAAGACTCATCTTAAGACCGTGATGATGCACACTATTTTTGTGTAAGTAAATGACAATGCCTTGTGGAATATATTTTTAGTAGACAGCTTTTGTCTATTTTATAAGAAAATGGAAGTGCCCATTATATTTTGTTCCTGATTTTTTAATTAGCTTTTGCTAATTATGGGTTTTATAGTTTTATCCCATTTCATGCATTTACTTGTTCGTATTTGTTCACTCCTTTTCTTTATGTTTCTCAAGTTAGGTAAATGTATGTTCACATATATTTATGTTGTCAGACACACTTGCAAATGAAAACGGTCCATGCCCATGAGTTTCAACAATTTTGTGTGAAAAAATTTACTTATCACCTTTCCTGCCTGGTGGCTTTTTGACTGTTGGTAAAGCACACATATAAGCGATGCATTTCTTTTAGCCTTGGACTAATCTTCCAAAAGAATGCAGTAAAAACTATTTTACAAAAATAACCTTACACAATTAATCTTGGAACATTAGTTCATCCTAATTAGCACTTCACAGTTAAGATGCTTTATGTTTCAAGAAAACGCTAAAAAGCAATTTCTTTAGATTTTTGGAACCGATTCCTTGGGTATGCTTATGGTTTTACTCATGAAGAGATAATATTTCTTATGCAGAAAAAGCAAGACTAGACGAAGGACTCGAAGATTAACAATTAACAATAAATTAGCAAGTAATAAAGAAAATAGTAGACAACCTAGAGAAATTATTAGTTTTTATAGTTTTATTATTGAAACAATTTGTTTTTTCTTCATTCTCTAAAAGAAAGAGAGAACGAGAAGGCCAAACAGTGCATTTGTACAGTTGTAATAGTGCAATAATTTTTTTAGGAGTCAAAGATACCATAAAATGTTGTCATTAGTGTGCTATTCTACCTATAAACCTAGTTCGCATGAACTTGCTAATATATATTTTTTATATCAAATCAACAGCTTGAGCACATCTCAATGTGCTCAAGCTGCTAAATTAGGTTTAAGGCCAACCAAGATTACTTGATTTTATTTAGCCCTTCTCTTCTATAGCATTTACAGAATTTATTTCTCTCTTATTGTTTTATCATATCAGCAGTGATACTACTACTGTCTGCCTGTCTGTGTGTGTATATGTATTCTAAAAGCCAAAAGGAAAACATTATTGTTAACTTAATTTATAGTTGTAGATGCTTTGGATTTATATAAAACACAGACATATTCACAAATGCAACACTTATTCAATTTACTTATCTGTTTTATGTAATCTACAGAGGATTTTTCATGATGATACTATAGATAAATTGTTCACTTAATGGAAACACTTTGTGCTAAACAAATACATGCCGAAATATTATCTCGCAAATCGCAACTCAAAAGCTGTTTGGGAGTGCGTCTCCTAAATGACATATTGTGTGAAAATAGATGATTTGTCTTGTCTCTTCGGGATCAATAAAATTTAATTGACTCCAATTGAATTTAATCTACTTCCCCTGTTTTGAATTAACCGATAGTTCCATTTCCATATGCACTAGCCTTTCACATACTCAACTATTTATTTTTCCTTTCTATGCATATGAGTATGTATATGGTTTCTCACTAAAAGAACATGATGATGATGCTTGAAGCATATGCTAAAAATCTAGTTCTAAAGATAAGTAACTCATCATTTCGCCCATAAGTGACCATATGTAGAGAATTTCATGATATGAAACCGTTTATATAGTAGCTTTTACAGTAGTTAAGTTTGTAATAGCTAGAATAATGTTACTGGCAACTGGGCAGTTTGTACAAATGGATATTCTCCTTTGTCATTTTTTTTACTTTTTACAATTTCAAATTAAATTAACTTTGTTTCGCATATACAAATATTTTTCTTTGATGTGTTCGCCAACTCTTTTACAAGTTCTTCCATCCGTTGAGAACGTATACATTGAAAGTAATATATTTGACGCATGGTATGAAAACTTCAGGAAGTATTAAAAATACCCTCACGTATTAGCATATTAATACGATATTATTATTATCATGTTACTATTTAAAAATCTAGGAAATAGCAAAGCAACGCGAAGAACTTATATCTTTCTTTTTATTTGTATGGTTATTATCAGTAAGACCCCAACCGTTTCGTTTCGTTCAATCTTATGATTTTTTTTCTTTCACAATAACGATATTAATTTGCAAACCGTGTACATTTTCTGAATACGAACAAATAGTAATTTATTATTAGTTAGTGTATGTCTTTAGTATAAATTGCATACACATGTTCCACCACCAGCGCATTTGTTTCATTAGCATGTGGCCATCACATCTTGTTATTCTTTGTAAAATGCGTGTATAATAATCTACGTATATGAAATAAGTAACATGAATATTTCGAATTCATCCTATGATGGATACTCTCACGAGAACACGAATGGCTGGTGGTGAAGGTGACTAGTGACTGGTAAAAGGTTTAATGTTTTTAGTAAGTGAGTTTGTCGTGTGTGTGTGTACACACTTTTGTTAAATTCACTGGCATTGGCATTTACTTAATTAATACAACAGAGTTACAAAATACCTTCATAGTTTAAAATCCTATTGGCAATGGCATAATGGCATCTTGTTGAAGGCAAAGTATGCAAATTCACTCGGTGTGTTCGTTCATCTCAGTTTTTTACTCTTTGCTTGAGCAAAAAGTGATGATTTTTTAATGAGCTAATTAGAAACAGATTTTCTGCTATGACACATACAGACACACACACGCACTACTATTACAAATAAACCTATTTGGATCATAGGACAGATGAGCATATTATTATTATTACTGTACACCAATGAAAATTATGAGTGTAAACTTTTACGGGAAAGAATATACTCATATATCTGTTTTGAATTCTTAAATATGTAAATATAAAACAAAGCCTTGATGAACACATTAGCTTCAGTGAGTAAAACCAATTATACATTTCCGCATTGCTACTTTTAAAACCATTTTTAATACTCGATCACTCTCGAGTCTTTAAAAACTGAGAAATATATTAAAAAGTACTCTGTAAATACTTCCAACATAAATAGTAGGATCCGTATTAGATTTACATTAATCATACTGTACTTTTTCTAAAGCAAAAAGATTTACTTTTCAATATAAAACTAAAAAACCCCTACTAGCTTATCTAGAAATCTAATGAAACGCGATTTCTATATAGAGTTTTAGCAAGCTCTCAAATAAAAGTAAGCCTAACAATCATATTGTGTGTGTATTTTAACATTAACAAGGACTCAAAAGTAGATGTATGTAACAAGTAGCTTTGTTTCTGTATCATAATTCTTGATCTGAAATACCTTTTAAACTTTTTTATTACGAATACGTAATGTATGGCATTGCTTAATAGGGTTAAAGATTCATCATGATTTAAGCTCATCCTCATTTCTTCCCGAGATAAAGAAGTTTGAAACCGAAACCAACAAAACAACGTACCAACCACATACCTAAGTTGTTAAACAAGGGTAGGTTTTTCTTGAGATAATACTGACTACCTTTTCATCTTCAGATCAGAGTGGGTTTATTTTTAATGTCGAAAATTAAGAAGAGCGTGAAGTATCCGTTTACATAGACACTTATTTGACTTCACTTTACACACTAAGCTGAAGTAAAACTTGTAAAATATTCTTGGGCCGTTTTACTTTAACGTTTTTTATTTGAGAATATTATTTGATGTATTACTTGATGTCATTTAGGTACCATATAATATTTTTCCTGAAGTATTAGGTACTGTCATCATTACTACCTTAAGACTTCTTTGCTTCTGATTTTTGTATTCTGGTAGTTGGACTATGTGCAAGGTTTTAAATATTAAAATTAAAACGCTCCCTGTGAGTTCAACCATCACACATGAAATGAAATGTGATCGTTCTAATATCCGAGTAAAGATCTCAATTCACTTAGAGATTCGTGAGTAGACTAAAGAATACCTGGGTAGTTTAAGGAATTAAATACTTGCTTACAGGTGCCTATATACTGATCTGTAGTTAGATTTTGTATTTTATTCTAAAAATTAAACTCTTCTCTTACTTAATATTTATTATAACTTGGTGAGAGGTAGGTAGGTAGTAAAGTAAAGTTTATAATGTACGAGAACGATCTTTGAGAAAAGATAAGTCAAGTATCGTCGAACCGTGCTTCCGTTGAATTTATCGTGAGGTTAAGTGTATGCATTGTATTTGAATTGAATGATCCTGAATTTTAGGGTTTAAATTGATATCTTTAGCCTGAGTTTCTCTCACTAGCTCAGGTGTTTTTAGATGCAAAGGAAATATAAATGAAATATTTAGGTATTAACAATATAAGTTTAAAAATAAATCTGAGTCTGAAAAAGTCTAGAAAATTTAGATTTTCCTAGGGGTCTTATTTTTGTTTTAAGAACTCTAAAGCCATGTCACGTGCCACAATGTTTTCATAACATCTTCACGCACGATACACGGGTTATCGCAATAAAAGCAAATCCCTCAAAGGTCAATCATTTTTTATATCATTTGAACACTTTTGACTGACAGGGATTATTCGATACATAAAGATTGTTACTGAATAAAGTGGTCATTCAGTCATTTCGCTCAATGTGAATAAATATTGGACTTGAAGAATAAAAATCTTGAACTTGTAAGTCATTCATGACATGACGCATACTCTAGTCTATATAAAAGTTCTTATTATTACTCCACAATGCAAATAGACTATTCACTATTGAATCCATTTACCAATATTTACAAAAGGCAAGGCTATTTAAAGTCAGTAACTTTTATTATTACAAAAATTTGTTAGTTTTTCTTTCCTCTTATCTTTTTGGTTATACTGCTGCGGCTGACTAAAGCTCCAGTAGGTATTTATGTAGCTTATAATTTAAGAATGCATATGTATAAATGCAGCATAATCGAAGGTAGACTAGACTTCTGGAGACTTTTAAGATTAACAGTGTTGAATTTAAATGTACCAAAGGACTCCAATAGCGTACGTACATGTACTTTTATTGTATCTAGTTTTGTACGATATGTATTTGAGGAAGGGCGTGTGATAAGAAGTATATATTTAAAGCCATCATATGATTGTAAAAAGAATCCTTTAAAGTCAAATGGAATGATAGTCAAAGTTAAGTGCCAAATCAGCTTGAAAAACGAATTACCCGAGCTGGAATTAGGATACACAAATTCAGAATAGAATACAATACAATTCCTACTTCTTCTGTGCTAATGCAGTTTTACTTTAGACGAACAAATGATGAGGCAATGATTTGACTTCGATATAAAATACATTCTTTGTGCAGTGAATTAATCTAGATTGTACTTGCATTACGTAATAATAATACCACAGAAAAACTAACAAAAAGACTAATGCAGCCCAGGAAATTAGGGGTTTTTTCATCTTAGCGTCTGTGGTTTTTATTGCATTCCAAATAAATACACAGTCAATTCAAAAAAGTACCCAAAACTTCCAAGAAGAGACTTTTCAAAAGAACTACTATACAAGCGTTGGATTGATCCAATGATAAGATAAGAAACAAAGGGAAACTTGCTGTCTCAAACCTTAGTATAGCTTTCATTACACAGTAGTGGCGGTGGTCACAGGTCATCCATTAAGGGATTTCATTGCCTTTTTAAGCATTTTGTTCAGACTAAGGACAAAATATATCTTTGTCCGTTTGCATATCAACTGCATATGGTAGATAGTTGTAAAAATGAAGCCATGAGGCAGCAAGGGCAATTAGTTTATTGCCATTTGTATCGCTTATAGTAGCAATAGAAATGCAGAGAGTTTTAATGTACTTTATTTCGGCTATTGCGACTTTTAGCCTTTATTAGGTTGGCGAGCTTATTGCATATTAAGTGGCCCTTAGTTGCTCATTCTTATATTTCTTCGGTGGAACTGGATGATCAGAAGATCGCAGGATTTTCCAGTTACCACAGTAGTAAAATAAATTTATCTGGTCCTCTCTCTACTTCACTTTTTAGATAGTATAAACCATAAAATGGAACCAATCGTATTAACTTCTTTAGAAGACAAATAAATGCTTATATTTTTGTACTCATCTTAAAATACTGGAACGTGGTTTTGTTAGTGATGATTCATCAAAAGTTTTGTACTGTTACTTTCTTGGTGTGTCTGGCGACACAAAAGCTCAACGAAAGTTAGAAATGGTCAGATCAGAAGAAACTCTCACCAAGTCACTGATGATCAAAATGTTTTCAAAGTATGATGTGCCTTTCTTCTTGACTCTTTATTAGGGGTATTCAAAAATGTATGTGGGCTTTGGCTACTTTTTTGTTGATTTTAGAGCACAACCTATTGTGCGTAGGGGTTCGAGATAGAAATTAGTTCATTACTGTATTGAGAACCCTTACCAAACTATTAGCTTTGTAATTGGGTTTCTGGTTTATTACTCTCAAAGTAAACTGATATGGTGACCCTTCGGCCCCTATAATTTTTACCCTTGACCTTCCTCTGCATTTAGAATACTTGTTTACTTGTTGTGGGTAAAGAATATTGAGACTTTGACTTATGAACACTACCATAAATAGGTACTTTTTTGAGTACACTACTACTACGAGATGTATTTTTTGTTAACTGTTTTATCCTCAGTCTTCTAAAAGCAAGGAGAAGTTTTACTACCACTACTAGTATTACTACATGTTAAAGCTCTCTTTATGTTTTTCTTAAGATGAAATTGAGATTAATACACTTTGTGTCATGTCAAATGTCAATTCCCCGTGTTTCCTTTAACTTTTCTCGCATTTGCTTGGCCAGAAATAGATCTCTGTAAGTGGCAAAAAATATCCTCTCATCAGAATCTGCATAAGCAATTTCTTGCTTTTGCCAAATAATCCAAGTTAGTAGTTGGTAGTAGTATGGCAATAGCAGTCCTCCAGATCCAACAGAGTGCTTTCTTTTTCTTGTGTTTCTCCTATTTCTTATGATTACATTTGAACACATTACATTACATTTACATTACCCAATCATCCTTTGACTTCAACTTCCTTACTTGTCTATATTCCAGTCAGTCAGTTCAGTTTTAGTTTTACATTATGAAACACAAACCTTAAGGCTTCGCATCTCATCTTGTAGATTTTTTTGTTTTTGAAGGTAAATTGGCTGGATGAGTTAAAAAGAATTCTCATTTCTGATGCAAAACCGCTGAGTAAACTTTTCCTATGAAATATATATACTGCCTTCCAATCTCACTCTAGTTAGTAGGTTCCGCTTTTACCCACTCCTATTTATATTACTACCTTCCGTTCTTCGTGCAGTTTTTTGCAATTTTAAGTCTAATGTTATGTAAACAAATGGGTTCAATTTAAACTGATCTTGTTCCGGAGGTGACCCCACCCACTCTTTTACTACTCTTTGGCCACAATACTTTATATACTTCTGAATTATTCGAAAGAATAATGGTAGACATGGCTGCTTATAGAGTTTATAATATGTACAACAACAACGCAAGTTGCATTTGTTTTAAGTAAAAGTTTCCTAGTACACGCACTACCAAAACGCAGGGCTTCTTCCTTGTTGCACAAAATTGGCAATTATTTTCATTCTAGGCTTTAACATAAGCTTTTGACGTTTCTTTACTTGTACAGTGAATTTCAAGAAGGAAAATACATACGCCCTAGAAATAATATTATGGCCTATTTGAATTCAAATTTTTAATGCTTAATTTATTCATAGGTACAATAACGGAAGGAAGGTCTTTGTAATGTTGGGTATTTGATTTTATAGTATCTCATCGAATTCCATAAGGCACAGGGCACAGTATCAGACTTAACTCTGTGTTGTTTTAAACTCCAAGCTTGAAGCTGTTCTTCTACATTGTGGTTTCATTATCTGATATATTTAAGCTATTAAAGATCTCTTCATTTCATTTCCGTTAACTTATTCCTAACGATAGGCATTTTCAGTACACTAACTGCATATACGTACACCTAATTTATTTTCTGAATCAACAAAAAAAATTATTATTAAAGTATTTAATCTGATGCCGAGTGGATATCAAAGGAAAATATGTTATTTACAGGAAGGAAGCTAATTTAGATATGCAAAGTAAGTAAGGGTAATAGTAAATAAGTTGGAGTGTGTACTTTTAAGGAAATACTTAGGAAACTCCTTCCGACCGACAGACCGAATTGTAGATGGGAATTTCAGATAGAGCAGAAGGTGTTGGGTGTTGATACACTGTATTTGTAATGTAATGCATTTTATTTTGTAGTTTTTTGTGTCAAGCAGGTGACAGGTATTTTAAATACTGGTGGAATGGAAATCTAATAATATTACAAGACAAAAAATCTCATGGGTTGGAATATCTTCTTTTCAACTTTTTGTTTTTATATTTAAACTTTTTTAAGGTTTAAAGGTTTCTCCAAATGTTTCAAGGTAGTTCATCCACTTTAGCTAACAGGTTCTTTGTTACAAGAAGTGAAGAAGAATGAAGTTTTTCGTGGTTTTTAAAACTAAATTTCTATTTCCGTTGAATAGAAACAGAAACCTGTGATGAGACATGTCGAAGTATTGAATACCTGAACCCTCCCCTAGGGTAGGTAAACGAATACGAGCAGCCGAGAGCCCTTCATCTTCATTGTTAGATTTTTTTTGTATTTAGTTCTGATTGATGCCTGTAGCCTGTGTACATTTTCTTAAATTACCTTTATAGTAAAAATAGATGTAGGTGAAGCTGCGTATAAGCTATTATAATTTCAGTCCGTACAACTTTTGTGGTTTGGGAAGTCAAATGCTTGTTACTGTGCGTAAATAAGTCATGAAAAGAAGAAATAAACAAGAATATACGCTTACGCTTCGAAACACAAAAAAATGTGATGGTTCATTCGTAGGGTTGGTTGATAGAATGGAAATGAGTCTAATGGTCATGGGAAAAGTGATAAAGTTAGTAAATTATTATTACTGAATATTTTTATTATGGTATTTAATGCTTATCTTCATACTACTGTTTTACTCGATGTGATAGATATGATAGATAGTTTATGTCTTGGGAAAAAGATGTAATGTTACAATACAATATGCAGTAAGACTTAGTAGGAGCGATTCCATATTTTTTCCATTAGCGTGATGTGATCATCAAAATCATCCTCATCGTTGATGGAAGTCACTGTCAAGTTCACGAGATGTATTATTTCTATCTTGGACTCCGGTATGTGACTACTTCTACCACCAATACTCGCTAATAGATAAGGTCATGTTCACGTACAAAACGTACTACTACTAGTACAGGCAGGGTCTCTTTATAATGTGTGTTTGCGAGAGATATGTTTGTTTTTAATCCCAATGGCTTGTTTTGAATTCCCTAATGGGTTTGGAATGCCAAATGGAATAGTTAAAAGATTCGTACCAACTCAACAGTAAAAAGTCGAGACAACTTAGCATTTACAGATTTACCAATCTTAACATTATGTAAAAGCAACCTGCCAAGCTAATTGCAAAGGATGCCTGAAGGAGATGAATGAGTCATCTCCATTTAGGTTACCTGCAGCACATTTTCATAAAATTGAGTATATATTGATATTGATGACGAATAAAAATTCAAGATAGATGATACAGGAAATGCCACATTATCTCTTAGGGTACGTAAACTTCTTAAAATAAAGGAGTGTTTGAACAATCAATGTTACTTTTGAAGTGGTAATAAGTACCTGCTTTGCCGTATATGTTACGGGTAATTGCTATGTCCAGAGTATATCTATCTACCTACTCCTCCGTCCGGAAAATGTTTTTTGAGACTTGAGAATGATAACAGGAGCTTTGAATCGAGATCCTCGTTCCTTTGTGTTTTCTTCATCAAATGCAATTGGCTTGATTGTTGGTCTTTTACTTTTTTATTACTTCACGTAACAATACACGATATATTATTCCAAAACGGTTCTACTCTCTTAAGTATAATATGTATATGTGTGTCCATGTCTCTCCAGATAGTCATTCCATTACTTAAAGTACAGAGATATAATAATAATATTAATAAGAATCAAAATAAAAGTTGTTGTGTGTGTATATCCTTACTCTTTTTGTTCCTGGAGGAAGGGATGGTCATGCTGTTGATGGAATAAATGGTAGAGACAGATATGAATACGAATTCATGGGAAATAAGAGGGTAATTCTTAGTCAAGAGGAACAGATACGAGAGAAGCAATAGTAGTAGGAGTAGAGAAGTCTTTGTTAATCTATAAGGAGCCTTAATACTTACCTTAATACCTATGTGTAAGCAGTAGGAAGAAGGGATAGAGAAGGGATTCAAAAAGTTGAAAATTGGTTAGAAGAGAAACACAAAGAGCGAGAGGATGAATCCCTCAGGGTGTATTGTCCAGACAGAGATAATTTCTTGAAGTCTTAAGAATGAGAAGACTCGATTCGATCCTACTTCTACTTTTTATACACACAATTCACCTCACAACTCACAATTGCTTCTCCCTCAAGTAAAATTGTTACTTAATATTACTTGTACTTCTCTAGTAGTTAAGTTACTACTTCTAGATTCAATCCTCGAGGTGCACAAGAGTACTTGTTAAGATGACACAGGCAATAATCTTTATATGCAATGCGACAAAATTAGGTGAGACAACCAACTTTAAAACTTGGAACATTACGATTTTACATTTTCAGCAATTTTTTTGAGCCCAAGTGGCTTCATTATTATTATCTTCGTAGATATTGAAGCCGAAAGCTAAAGTGTTGTTAGTATTGGAGAGGTTTTGAAATACAAAAGTGTAAGAAAGTCTTTACGCTCCTGGAAAGACCTATTGAGGGTTCCGTTAACTGGAACTTAGGAAAACTTTTGTAAGGTTAGTTTGAAGTTTTGAAGATCCTGTAAATGAAGGGAAGTTTACACAATCCAAACATACAAATGAAGTCTCAGATCCAATGTCCAGAAGGAATATCATTCTGATGGGTTAGGATAGAAGCTTATAGAATACCGAGTTCACTTTAGAAGTGTGAGTTTGTAGTAGATAAATTAAAGAAGAGTTCAACTCACCTCTCTCACTAATGAAGAAAGATCACTCAAGGGCTCATTCTGCTTTACTAACTGTTTACTAAAGTGTTTCATCCACAACCCAAAATCTGGTATCCTTTTTGGTCGATACCAATTCTTCTTTGGTTAGTAGCAGCAATACTATTATAGTGTGCTTCATAAATAATTATACCAAGTGCATTTACTCAGCAAGGCTTCAATGTTTCATTCATATGCACTGTGCGTTTATCTCATTGGCTTTAAATTGAAACTTCTGAACTGTACTGAAGGTAGCTAAAGCTATAAGTGAGTTGGTGGCTTCCTTCTTGGAACAGGGATGCATTTTACAATTTCATTGTCACAGTCTTAAGACTCTCTTTCAGATTTTTACCTCGTATGTATATATATATGTCGGCATTTACAAGCAAGCACCTCCAGTTTCAACAGAAAGGTAAGAATCTGAGGCCTGCTAAACAGAAGAGGATCATACAACTTACTTAGGTTTTTGGATAATATTGAAACCTTTAAGGTATTATCATTAAGCGGTAGTTTGTATATCTGAAAGTAGAATGGAAGCTGTTACTACAATACTACATAACTAAGATTCAAAGATCATTGCATTTACTTACATTTCAGCTTATGAGGATAGTCTTTTCCAAGTAGTTTAGTAAAGAAACGGCCGAAGACTATGTAAGAACTTACCTTCTTACCTTCCAAAGGTATTACTTTTTTTTAGAATGAATTCGATGTAATATTATTATTGTTCGTTGTGGTTGTACATAAGCAAAACAGTGAAAAGCTTAGTAAATGGTAACTTTGTTAGCTAGAACTTGAGGGAAAAAGTTATCATGCTTTGGGTACACGTATGCTGTTGGTAACGCTAGTAATACCATAATGGTAATGGTTAGCGTGGCAGTGGTACTGCGATGGGACTACTGCTTTTAGCTGAATTGAACCTCTTCGTCAAGTTTTGGAGTTCTGGTTGTCAGTTGCTCTGCAAACTTTGTTCTGGGCAGACCGACGCTTCTCAGTCCGTCGTATCGTATGTGTAGTTTTGGTTTAAGCCAAGTTGTTTATATTACAGTTCCCTTGCTTCGCCAGTCTCAAAAGATAAAAGTATTTTCTCTCGAAAGGTTTCCAATCCAGTCTAATCTCAGGAATTCTGAATTTACGAATACATTAGTCAAAAAAGGCTACAAAAGAGCATTTTAAATCTACATGGTTATTACGATTTTGAATACTGAAATGGTTCTAATTTAAATAAGATGGACGGACACTGATATAAACAATGAAGAAGTTCTAGGGCATCGGAAACCTCGTTTTCTTATCTTTAGTGTGATTTAACAGGAAGTTCTCAGGTCAGATTTATATACAATATAAGGTGTACCGCATTGCATTTTGCATAGTTGCGTGAGTACCCGTGTGGATGAAAAAAATTACGAAAAGAAACAACAGCAAATAGCAAAACAACAAGGTCCTATTATAATACTTCGTTTTTTCATAACTTGTTACCTGTCTGTTTCAAAGTTGGAAGTTGCAGGCCGTTAGTGTTTTTATCATCCGTGGGAAATGTAGGAGAGTTGTAAATAATTTTTGAGAGAAATAATAATAATAATCATAATCATAAAGGTTGGATTACCTTTAGTGCACTGGTGTATAACTAAATTGTCTACTATATAATACCAAAGTATTTCCTAAGCCACACGGCTATAACTACTTATTGCATTATCATTGCATTAGGGTATTCGACCAGGGTACCCGTCATTGTCATTTTCTCAAATAACGAAATAATAATATTTCCAGACCGTGTTTATCAGTTAAACTCATTCTGGTCAAAAGAAAAGAAATACAATAGAATTGAAAGTTTCAATTCACGGTTTCCATTGAGACACAGCAAGACCTAGATATCGTAGTTTTAATGGTACAATGGTTACAGGGGAAAAAATAATAGTTGAAGTGGTGGACGAAAATAATCATAATTGACAGAGAAATTGGTTAGTGATGATGGAGTCATGCATGACGAGTGGTTCAGTCCCCCCACCATTAGTCGGAGGATCATCCCAACTGACCTGTGGAGGAACCTCTACGTTTCACCCACCGAATTCTTTGTCATTACCATTCGGAGGAAACTCCTTAGGGTCTTCTTCAGGAGGGGGATCCTCCTCAGCTTCATCGGGTGGATCAGGTGGGGGTAGTACTAGTAGTGGGAGTAACACTGGGTTAAATGCTCGAACTCCGATTCAATCCATTCCTCAAGCAACATCAAATGGGGTTAGTGTGAACTTATACCATGTTCATGATGGATTTGCTACTGTGAGAAAAAGGAAAGGCCCAACGGCTGCTTCAATTGCTATGAGACAACAACAAGAATGTTATGATCTTGCCCAACCGGCTAGTGTCATTGCCAACCTTGCCAACACAAATACCGCTGCTATGCTCCTACCTCCAAAATCTAATTTAAACCTGAATAACAAGAGACAAGGGAGTTTTATGCAAAAAGCATCCTTTCGATTAGGTAGTACTTCTAAAGATAAAGATAAGAAATCAACGACTCCTTCTAACTCCAATTCGAATAAAAGTAAGAGCAATGGTAATAATCAGAATAATGGCTCTGCTTCCCTCTTATCAACTCACCCTAGTATAGCTTCAAAGCAACAAAGTCATCAAAATTCAAATAATTCTGCAAAGAATGGGTTTAGTTTAATTCCAGTGAGAAAGCAATCAACAACCCCAAGCAACCACGTTTTTTTAGAATAACACTTGAGAAAAACCTCTTCTCTTGCTGAGAGAATAACAATAACAAGGGATAAAGACGTGGAGAGTCTTTACTTAAGAAACCCTTTAACTTTCTTTATCTCGAACGACCCCAACCACAAAATGAGCAACTTTTCGAGATGATGATTCTCATGATGTTGATAGTAATGATAATGGTGAATA
>JAQGAA010000709.1:0-19959 GCA_034696425.1 Isotoma viridis
TTACAATGCAATAAAATATTGCTTTCACTGGATTGAACCTTAAAGTATGACGATACGATCAAAATTAAGTATATCATCAAATGTTATACTTCAATAACAGTTTTATGAGTTTATTCCTTAAATACTTTCCTAAATATTATTTTAAGAAATAGAAGATATAGTAACAAAATATATATGATTCTGAGTCTGAATTCTATATTTATAATCATACTTCAGAACATGCAAGACTCATCATCTTACGGTTGTAATTAATTTACTTTTTACAAGTTTATAACTAATTCAAATTTTTTGTTCTCACAAAAACTTTATAGTCTACGTCTATTTGAGATTGAGTACGATTCTTGTTTCGGACGATGAGACGAAAGTCTACTTGAAGAGTAAATTATTTCCAAGTTCTAAATCGATTCTCACTAAGCTGCTTAGAAAAATGTGTTGTTAGATACTCACCTTTCCCAAAGGGGAATCGGATGCCCGTCCAAGTTTCCTGGAAAGTGCAGGTGGGATTGGAGCACTCCATTTCTTTAAGGTTGATGCGAAATCCGTTCGGTTGTTCTGGGATTTCTTAGCCGGAGAAGAATGATTATTCGAAGCACTATTGCTGCTGCTCATCATAGACAGTTTTACACAAGAAGCTGAAACGGCTGCTGCAGATCTGTTTGAAAAATAAAGAAAAAAGATTATTTCTTAAGGTTGAGGGTCACATTTTAACTAAAAGGCAAATTACAAAACAACTGAAGACCCATTCATTTTTTTGTTTCTAAAGTGGTATTTGAGTAGTATCTATTAGACATTTGAGAACAGATTGGAGGACGATATGGCAAAGCATATGTTCTATTTTATCCATCGCCAGTCTTGTATTGCACCCTTGGGAAATGCCCACAAGACCATTCAGACAAGACCCATTCCCCTGCGATAAGATTCTATAAGTCTTAAAACACGTTTAACAGCTCTGTTCTAACTGTATGCAGTTCTGATCGAGTACGAGTATTTACAAAACTTTTCTATTTCTAAAGTTTTTATTCAGAAGGAATCATTAAAAATTTAAAAAAACAATAAGGACTTTGCTTTTTAAAATACTCGGGTACTTCAAGTTAAATGTTTTTTGAAATACAAATACAGTAGAGAGTTTAGTTCAGATTTCTTAGACGTTTGTATGCACAGAAAATAATATTTTTCATCAAATGATTCAAATCCCTTTCATTTCTTTTGAATCATAATCATAACTATTGTCTTAATCTGTTATAAGAAGTTGCATTTCATCTTTCGAACAATTTTCTCATCAAGATGTGTTATGCATTATTTTTATACATTCTTGAAACGCTAAAAGGTTCCTGGAATTTATGTATTGTTTATACTACTTAGTAAATTGCTTTCCAAATATTTTTGTTTGTCTTTCAAAGCGTTACATTCATTAGTAAGAAGTGGTTATGGAACTAAAGGGAAAATGAAGCATGCATTTGTTTTGTAAAAGATAGTAATAATATTAATAGAACCAAAGGGTCTTGGATTCCCAGGTTTATGGGCTTTAGAAAGAATATATATATAACATGGTTTTAAAGAATAGGTACGACATTCAAGTAAATTGACGACAAGCAACACATAGAATAATACTGGGTAAAAAATCGTAACCAGTATGTTAGTTTCAGTCCATATACTCCCTATATGGGATGTAAGTATATAAAACCCAGTTAACTCGGATAAACAGATGTCAAATTTACAACTAGTGGCTAACATTAGCTCACGTTGAAAGGGAAATCTAATAAAATTCAAAGATGAAAATAGAAATTTAAAATACTTTCTGTGAAGCACTAGCTATCATTCAATTTACAAGTATGTTTTTTACAATTATCTGAAGTGTAGTTTTATGGTATATGACATTTTGATCACAAGATCAAATGCAGAAAATAGTCAATTTATGATCTACACAATTTTTAACAAATATTCTGACTTGAAAATGAAAGCCCAAAAGTTTTAAAGGCATCATTGTACAAAAAGAAGCTGCTTGAGCATCCGAAACGAATACAAAAAAATGTAAAGCTAGACAAAATCCCAGTTAAAGTAAAATATATTTTCGAATTTTCCGAATCTTCCGTGCCAATTAAAATTTCACGCATCATAAACTTCTTCCGACAATAGGTACGATAATAGGAAAATGGCATTGATCTTTTGCCCTGAAAAAAACTTAAGGTACATTTGCAAGAGCAAGCACTATCTTGCGTTATTTTTAGTACCAGTAAAAAAATAAGTCCTCTCAGACAAACTGTAATTGTCTTGCATCTGTTTGCAAACCTAAATAGATCAACTGCAATCATGCAAACAAAAGAAACAGGCTAAAGACCACATTCAGAAAATCTTACATAGCAAACCCTAGAGAGTAAATGACTATTATACTAATATTATTACTATATATAATAGTTATGCTTATTCTATTATTCTGGTAAATCCTATAAAACGAATGTAGGTAAGACTTGAAATTGAAACAAAACATTCTGGAACACGGGAAGCTAAGTTGATAACTTGGTGTAACGAATCCAATTCATAAGTTAAAGATATCAACGACAGGAAATGTGATAATGGTTTTAAACTTCTCACTCCCTGCCACTGCTCTTAAAAAACGCAAGAAAGTTTAGAGCTGAACTGAAATCCCTAAACTGATTAATGGATAAACCTCCCTGCTACGGTTTATTGTAAAGAATAGTAAATTCTGCATTCTACTTCACGTTTTATCAAATGTCATTTCGAAACTTGAATGTATTGCCTGTTTTGCATGTGGCTTGTCTCAGTTGTCAACTTCTTCCTTCTCCCTCTTCTCACTATACCTTGCACAAATCCAATTGTACAGAATATATAAAACAAAAATCTAATGCTTCAAGCCATGCAGGATTTGAGTGTAAGTAAAAAACGAATTTGATCACCCAAACTTAATATGGACAAATGTCACAATGTTCAAAAAGTTCTCCTTGATCGTAAGTCATATATCAGAATTGTGCATCTGTTCATCCCTTGCTTTTTTGCTTTCTTCCTGACCTTTGGACCAAATATCATGTACCATATTGTTAGGTTAGACATAATGTTATACTCTGGATTTATTATCCCTGAACGAACCGAAATCCGGACAAGGAATGATGTTCCAAGCCCCATGGATAATAAATTCCTATTTCGATTTCCTTGCATGTAAAATCCCGATACGCTGTAGCTAAGGTACGCTTAGGTTCAAATGCCTTCGCAGTTTTATCCATCACACTGATTCCACTGCTTTAGCTTTTCTTCCCCTCTGAAGACTTTTGAATCCTCTAAATCCCTCACTCGATTTGTATGTTTGACCACGGTCTTTAAAGAATACTCGACCAGACTGGTCGGTCTGTCCAGTTATTATGATAGGTATCAGGGCAACGGTACGAAAGAAGCATTACAATTTTGAACAATAACATTCGTATGACAACAAAGACAGAGGGATCAAGCTCAGAGATGAGTTTCGAACCAAAAATCATCCTTATATTTATTTTCCATCATAGTATTCAAAGCATTTGTGATTTTGAACATAAAAGATGCATCGATTCATATCTCAAGTATAATAAATTTATTATAGGTAAACGAGATATCTCTTTGTATAAAAGGAGTAAGAAATGCAACGAAATCGCATTGAAATGCAGAAGAGACAGAAGCTCGCTCGGAATTCGATGACACCCCCTGGGCACACCGAAAGATAAATATCAACTGGGATTTGTAACAAAGCTCTCTGAATTTTAGGGTGAGAAGGAAAATAGCTTTTTCAGTTCTCACAAAATCTCAGAGCCAGCTTGACGCAAACTTTTGATCATCATCCCTTAAAATGCATACCTAAGCCAGGGACTATTTCACTCTCCAACTACACTTTGTGATATATCGAACCACTCAAAGTTGAAATACCTTTCTTTATACCTGTTATGCTTTGATCAAACCCCTACGCCTTAGTTGTAGATTTTAAACAGCTTGGATACTCACGAAACTGATGCGGAAATAAATAATAAAACAGTCAATTTATTCAATCAGCAGATGAAAGTTACTTCCTTTCATTCAAGTATCATCAAACTATCCATTCGAGTAATGACAAACCGCATAAAGCAAAATGTAGTATTTTGCTCTGGATTCAAACCAAGTAGAAACAAACTTTTTAAGAGTCAATGTCTTTTCAAATGGGAAATAAATGTTGAAAACGCCATTCACTCAACTTTATCCCATTTTTCAATCATTACGCATCCATCAGTCTATTCAGGTCACGTCAAAAATACAGATAAAGCAAATAATGATAGCAAATGTTGAATGTGGAAATCCACGATCTTAATGTTTGCAGAAAAAAATCATTCATCAAACCAAGAACTCTTAGAATCACTCAGTTTGGGCCGATTTCATTCTGAATGAATAAAGCCTGCTAACTTCGAGATTCTTTTGAAACGATAGAATGAATCTTGAGGAAAACTTAAGAAAAATCCAGATCAACCCTTTTCTCTCTAAGAATAATTCTTATTTAAAGTAATCCTGGAAGGAATGGCTGCTGCTCAGTTTTCAGCTTCCGTTCCCTCTTTTTGTTACCAGACGTTCTTTACCATTCAATAACAATTAGAAATTCTTCTCATTTCTAAAGCACAAATTCTTCAAAGGCATACTTTCACCATTATAAAACACAATAAAAGATTTACTTTCTCTTAGGTATCAAAGAAACCCTTTCCTTGTGTCTTAAGCTCTTTCACGCTCTCCCTTGGTTATTGGCTATCATCATCGTTGTTACCAGAAAAGCATACCCTTTTTTCATTATTACTCATCAGAAACGACTTCATAGAGAAGTTATAAAAGATAAAAGGCGTTATTAAATGCATTGAACAGAGTTTTCCAGTTAGATTCAAAATATGAGTAGATGTATGCAGCTGTGTTTAGTTACAGCAGATTTTTAATACGTGTTACCTGTGAGCATATAGCAAACTGCCCCCCTACCCCTGAAATAAAACCAAACTAGTACTGAATCAGTGCTATGGTATTTTCGTATGCTTCATTGTACTAAGAAAATGAGATTAGATCAATTCTCATGGTACTAAGGATCACAATTCCAACTACTACCGCATACTTAATCGACTTTCTCCTTTTTAAGCCACACGCCAGAGGCAAATAAGCCGCAGTTAAGTTTCTTGAGAAATGCAATCTTCTTTGGAAAACAGCAATCCCGACTACTTAACTAGGTATCTTTACTTTCTCCCTTATATACAACCAATGAAGATAAGGATAATAAGAGTAAGTTGTACAAGCCGTTGCAATTTTGGTATCAATATGATTACTCTAAAGTACAAGAACAAGCTATTTTATTCATGATAAAGGCATCTGCAGCATATGCTGCAACTACACTACTGTCCTACTACAACACGTATACATACTTTCCTAAAATATTTCTAAACTTTCTTGTTCTTCTGCCTTCTATGTCATCGTTCTTACAGTTAAGATTACATGATATAGAAAAGTTGTTGGTTTTCTTGAATATGCCACTGTAGTTTTTAGTAAATGCATGCTTAGGTGCATCTGTGGAGAAATTGTAGTAAGAAAGAAAGCTGGTTGTGGTTTTTTTTACATGTTTGGTAGCTTTACTTTCAACGGATATTGCTTTCGATCTTAAAGAAGTTCTTTTTGTGATGTGATATTATGAGGAAAATGACAACGATACTGTAACGGCATTGCATTGGTATGTACAAAGTGTACCTTAAGACATGAAACCGGAAGACAAGGGAAGAAGACAACTGGCTAGATGACTTTGGCAGTTAGGCTTTGGCATTTTTGAGGACAGAAAGGAATCTTTTTGATGATATGATAATGCATAAGAATGAGTTCCCTGAGCTCAAGTATCAGTATCACAGCAGACATTATATTTTCCTTTCTCAATGCATGCCAGGTTCAGATTTGCCTTAGAAGGCATTCTTGCATATATGTATACACCTCCAAATAAATGCCTTCTTCATTTTGATCCGAAAAACTTCCGTGAAAAGTACTTGTGGTGTTGGTGGTGGTAATGCGATGAGCTTTATTTTAGCAGGGAGCCAAATAATGTAACACCCTTACTGAATAAAGCACAAGTATTCAATAATATAAGCTTAGTTCTACTATATACAGACTGGATGGCTACAAAAAACTTAGCTCTGAGAAAAAAAAACTTTCTTCCCCTTACCATGTCATAATATTGTAGCTTTGGTATTAGTGCAAGAGACGATCATACACACTCCGCTCTGGTTTTATTTCATTTGGCTCAAACTAAGAACCAGATGAGACAGAGAAACATCAAAATCCCATTTATGAAATTGGCTAAAAGGCATTTTTATCTGCCACACAGATCAAGATTTCAATTTCTGTTTGAATCTTAGTTGACAAATTCATCACTATAAGATGAATGATTCTAGCCAGAAGCATAAAGTAATAATATCCTGCTTGCCTTTCACTTACATGCGTAACCGATAAAATGAACAAGTGAAACTTTTACAAGTTTCTTTATCAACTTGCCGTTTGTCATTTTTTTATTTTGCAATAAAAGATTGCGATAGGATTTCATACTATATACGGTTTTTTGCAGTTTTGCTCAAGCAATAATTTTGTAAGCTTCGAATGATTTGTACGAATCGAATTTTTTTAGGAAACCAATTTATTTCTGCAAACAAAGTAAATTCTCAAGTAGACAAGGAAAGACAGAGTGGACGTTAAATGCTTTATATTATTTTTCGGTTCACTTTCTTTATACGATGTTGAGCTGAGCCTCGGTAGTTTTTTTAGTGCAAACACAATGGCAAATTGTATCCTATAACAATGACCCGGCAGTTGTTGTCTCAAGATATACGATACGTCATAAGTAGTCAGCTTTCCAAAAGGTTCAGTAACTTCTATAAGTATCAAAGTATCCCATGTATTTTGCCAACCAATGTCCAACTGTCTACTTTTCCCATCCACAAGACTGCCCATTGTTGTCCGCTGGCCTGCTTTCACATATAGTCCAGCGGGTTCAAACTCAGACCATCGTCCAGTTTACGCCCTGTATTTAAGTTAGGTACTTTTATTTTATAGTAGTGAATGGGTAAGTTGTGGGTTGACCTGTCGGAATGGTATGTGTAGGATTGGACACGGACAACTTAATGTCCCATACTAGAACTAGAGACATCCACGAGTTTCTAGTTTAGGCGCAAAAATGTACAAGTACGACTGTTCTCTTTAGAAATAATGAAAAGGATGCAACTTACTTATCCACTGCTCTAAAAATAGTATTGCCAATTCTATTAAATTATACGACATTTCATGCGAAAGCATGTGGTCTGCAAAATGAAATTAAATTGTTCCATATTACATTCGCTAGGTTAACCATTATACAGAGGAACACGAAAACATATAATGAAATTACAAGCAATTCCATATTTTCTTCTTGTCTTTGTTTTTTTGTAGATTCTGTGCGAAATAACTCCATTTATGGCTCTAGAAAATACCGACAGACCAAAATATTTATACTGAAGGATTTAGAAGGATTTAAAACCACACATGAATTCAACGACCACGACGCGTTAGCATGCTTTACTACCACTACCTATTCCTTAGATTTTTTTTGTTCCCATAAGTTTCCAATATAAAAAAATTTTCATCATACCATGTATTGATAAATATGCATTATAATATATATAGTCATGAAAGTTCTTACATAAACTAAAATATCTACTATGAGTCGTAAATTTAGGCGAAACTTTAGAAGTAAAAAACCCCACCCTTATTAAAAAATTCCTAAACAAACCATCATTTATTTAAATGCCAATACATCCGCAGATTCTCACCAATTACACTACTCGGTGTGACAGAAATCGTTGGAAAGCGATAACTAAGTTCACAGAAGAAAGAACTAGTTCGAAAATCTCTAATCCCAATTCGCTTCACTTGGGGCTAATTGGAGTGCTCGACAAATTAACTCTACTTGAGCTCCATGTCACCTTCATGTCTCCTGTCTAATTTACTTAATAGTTTCTCCCATCCAGTTAAAACTATAAATGCTAAAAGCTAAAAGACAACCATTCTTTAGTCATTTTGACACCAGTGAAATTAGTTAAAAGAACATGTACCAACGAGTTAGAACATTCCTTGGCAGATGTGACCTTTAAGATTTCAAAGAAGTAAGGAAATGTCTTTTCGTTTGAGGGATGTAATATTATTATTCTCTTTAATAATAATACCCTAACAACTACAACTAACTTTTATGCTCAAACCTTACGCCTAATGATGGTGGTGGTCGTGATACTCTTGCTAATAGGATGATGATGACAGAGACAAAAGGTCAGCAGATCTTTGAGAAGAGATGAGTAAACTTAAGGATTAAACTTAGAGACAGAGGGGCTAGAGACCAGGAAAGACAAAGCTGAAAAGGGGGAACTCATAGAAATGAAGCTTTTGCTAAGTAAAGTTAAGTTGTACAGTTTAATCTTATCATGATAAATTCTGGGTTAAAATAGCCTTATTTATCTTCGAAGGAGAGGAGAGAAGAAAGAAAAGCTGCAAGATCCCAATTAAATTAATCCAGCTATAAAGCTACCCTGCAAAAAGGTCTCACTTAAGTTACCGCTACCATTCACCATTTTCATCATGATATGAAATACCGTTTTCTATACAAATAGTAACATTTCCTACTTTGTAATACCTTACATATGAACAAAGAATACTTTCATAAAATATTCTATATTCACTATGTCATATTTTTAAATGAATGAAAAGGTAGAATTCTATTTCAACAGCCTAAAAAATCTCCATACACATCTTAATTCCTTTTGTAATCTGATCTCATATCTGAAGTTCAGATTGAAATGTAACTCATTCATATGAAATAAAACTATTCATGTTGAATTACTGACAACATTTGTATTAATGCATGCACCCAGTTGGGGATGAGAATTCGGCACTTTCTCAAGTTGCATCTTTCAGAGAGTTGGGTTGGTGAGATAAATTGAGATACAGATTTATAAATGGGATTTCTCTACGAAAAAGCAGTAGTAGAAGCATTTTGCTTTCACTTCTACCAGGACTACCTACTGCTACTACTACTCTTACTTTCTAGAAACCACTTATAGTCATCATCACAGTTATTTCACTATTTGCCACTCTTCAGCCACAACCACCCTTTCAATCTCGGCTATCTCCCTTAATGCTGTATACTTGTATATGTCTCATCTCAAACCCATCCATATCCAATTATCAATCACTCAACCCACACTTTGTGCTTTCATCGCAAACCGCAACCCTTCATTTACATATTTATGCATACAGAGATTTACTCACTTTTTAAGGATTGGTGGTGGTATAGTAACTCTTATGTTAGTATCCCATCTCCCTTCCTATATCTGTTTAAATATGCTTTAATACAGTACAAGAGTATAAAGTAGGCAGACTTACCAAGTAAACCGATTCCTTATGCAGATTTCCACTGCGTTAAGCACGTGCATCTGAGTCTTTATGACAAGTTCAAACTTTCACTATTAAGCTAAAACTAATATTTATTTCAAGATAGTCAAATTATATCGTTGGGGAAAATGAGACTAAAGGTTGTAAAATGATATTGTTCTATTTGTTCTATTGAACTGCTTGAGTTCATCAAACATTCTGTAAAATCCTTGGATTCAAAAGAAACCTGATATAATATAATGATATTCTATCAGCTTAAC
The DNA here is from genome assembly GCA_034696425.1 of Isotoma viridis. Taxonomy (NCBI): domain Eukaryota; kingdom Metazoa; phylum Arthropoda; class Collembola; order Entomobryomorpha; family Isotomidae; genus Isotoma; species Isotoma viridis. The sequence continues at coordinate 9,696 of JAQGAA010000709.1, forward strand.
TAGTTATAAAACATCAATGTCAATGTTAAAGATTAGGATTTGTCTAAAAATACCATACTTATCTACAGATGAATTATTTTAGAAACATAAACGCATATCTTTTCTTAGATTTTAAATGTAGAAGCAGTTTCAGTTTATAAGTCAATATTAAGGTTTCCCTGATACAATAACTTATTAAATATTTAACTAGAGCTTACTTGTTTTCTGAACAAATAAACTGGTCACAAAAGTATAGCAGTAAAAAAATACTCTGTCAGCAGTTCAGTTGATGATTAATGATGATAAAGTTTCAATTTCACGGCTACTACTTGGTCCTGGTTGTGAACAGAATGATAATTGTAGCCGAGTCCGTAACAGTTGTATTTACACGAAAGTTAATAATTCACACTTTCTCTAATCTTTGGCGTCAACTGCCCCGAATGAAAATTATTATTACGTTTTTATGATATGAACTAGTTTGACAGCTCGATATAGTTTTGGAAACAGTTGTCAAATAGGGAGTAATTCTAATTACTAACCACCTATATGATTTTGTTTGGTAAAAAGTCTTACTAAACACAAGTTCTTCAGTTGAGCTTATTTTAGAAACAACAAAGGGATATTCTTCATGTTACTTCCACGAACGCTGGAGGTAAAGTGAGATGAAATGAAACAAAGTCTCTCAAGGTTTATATTCCAAGCTTTAGCAATATTATGAGAAAATATTAAAAGCAATGCGAGTGAGGTTTTGCTTAGCGATAAACACGACAATTTTAATAATGCAATAATATAATACGGAGGAATAGAAGAATGACAGGATGTGAATTGCGACACGGACGTGATTGAGACGAAGGATTTGTCCTGGCAGCTTTCGAACCGGTAGTGAACGTGTGAGTATGGGATGTCTCATAAGACGAAATGAGATAGAGAAATCCAATGTTTCTCAGCTTTATACCAAAAGCACACAACCACTAACTTCTACCTTACGCATTACATCTCAGATCTGTGAAATGCATAGTGGGTAAAAAGCAAGCGCATGGCTTTCCTGGTAACATTTACACACACACTAAGAACAACGGGAAATCTCAAGTACACACAAATACACGAACCGGGTGTTTTTATCCTTGTGCGACAGCTTATTCCGGGTATCTTGCTTTGCTTGCGAGGAAACAAGCTGTTGTACTTTTGTAGCAAGTACATAAGAACAACGGAAGAACATTTTGTTCTACTTGGAATTATGAATGTATGACACAAATATTAAATAAGGAATTCTCAATGTAATCAGTGCAAAGTATTACATGCTATATTATGTAATACAGCTTTGTGTGTAAGTATTTAATTGAGTAGTGTATGAGCGCAGATTTTGTACAAAGTGTGTGTGACAGCTTATGACAAAGGGTTTAGGATTTAGGATTACTTCATTTATTTAACTTAGCTACTAATTTCATATTTGTCATGTATTTCTTACTTCCTTCCGTTTTACTAAAGGCTTCATGTTGTGTTTGCAGTTGTTCTTAATTTTGTTTGTTTAAGGGGGCATGCATTTATTCTTCCGGAAATCAAAGTCGCACAATCTGTCAAAAGTAGTCATGTTTTTAAACTGCATATATTTGTGCGACTTAATTATTTAGAGAAACTTGCTAAATAATGTTATAAAAGGTTTGTGTTTTCACGTGAGTTGTAGCGAATGTAGCGAATGTGGTTTTTGTTTAGTAGAAGGCCTTATGGTTCAGGCGTTTCTTTCGTATTAATTAAGGGCAATGATTTAGTAGTTTACGACTTTGGCAGAGTTTAAACCGAGAAAAGTCATAAAAGCTTTAGGTTTTGCATAGGTGGTATGCTAATGAGATTGTGCAGTTGTTAGGTTTTATATTTGCTGTAACTTTAACTGTGTTTCCGATATGATATCAATTTATACATTTAAGGTCTTAAATAATATTACTACAAAACCTTTATGGATATAGTTTAGAGTATCATTAAAAAATAAGATTTCCTTTACAAGAAACCTAAATTGAATTATATTCTGCGAATTTTCTTACGGTATGTATAGCATTAAAATCGTTAAATCTTAAAACGTAGACCAACCCGTGTACTACGTGTATAGGTTTAATATGCAATGCATTTTTATGGCCGAAAGTTTTTACACTTATCTTATCCTCAAAGAAAAAGATTACTTCCATAAAATTCTTGGTGAAGGAAGTCGCATTTAATCATTTTAGTTGACACAGTCTGCCTCGTGTCATTATAAAGCTGCGGTCTGCTGCTTGTCTTGCTTCCTCTACATATCTACAGCTGTAAAAGCTTTTGCATGAAGAAGTTTATTTAAGGAAAGTGTTATCATCTTCAAGTATCTAAGTCGTTGTCTCTCTTTGGCAATCTTTACACAAAAGTAATTTTAGAATTACTAATAATTAGTTTATAGGGGAACTTTACTTTATATTTTTTTGTTTTATTAAATGCCAGCCGGCAGCCACTATGCATTGCCTACAAAACGAAATTACAGACATGATTTAATATTTTGAATTATTCTAAACCAATTAGATGAGTATACGAAAATTACATCTCACATCCAAACTTTCAATACGCACAATTCTTAAGTTGAAAGTATTTACATACGAGTTTTCAATTAGGTTTAAATCTTAATAATTTTAACTGAAAGCCAAAAAACTTTAAAAAAATGCATTTTTGTGTTATTGAAAACTTGACACCTAACCTAATAACAATGTTCATTAGTTCCTATGTCAGTTTGATCGATTTTGCATCCAACACTTTTCTAGGTTTTTTTCGAAAGTTATGCTTTTTATTTACGGTTATCTTAACATTGCACAATTCTACAAGAAAATACAAATAGCATCCTATATCCTGCTGTCCTTCAGAATGCAATGAAGTGCAATACTCCCGAACAAAGAAGGAACTTCTAAGTCAATATTCTTTAGTTTGTTTTCTTCTTTAACTAAACTTTCACCAACTCTTAAATTCACCCAACTCACGTCTTCGGAGCTTTCACTTTCTTTAAGAGAAAAAAAAATATTGGAAAATTCGTAAATATTTTGGATGCAGAAGATGGACTTCATTCTTGTCTGATCTACTGAAAATACCAACCAACGCAATGGTTCTTGGCTAAACTAACTATAGTAAGCTCGTCTTGACTGAAGCTAAACTTCAAGAACCATCAGTATTTTTCACTAAAAACGCATTTTTAGTTTAAAGGAATCATGCAAGAGAATTTATAAGCAAGCATGTAGATATATATATACTCAAGTGCAGAAGAGGAGAAACTGGGAGACATTCAGTAGTTTTTGATTGTCAGAAAATAACAATTCGAATCACGTTGTTGGTGGGAGGTAATAAGATAGGATAACCCTTCGGTTCACTCAGTCAGACCGACACGGCATCATGCTGCATCTCCTCTATCGGAGCCTATATAGCCACCAGCTTTACTACATCTTCCCATCCTTCATCTCTCCAGCAACAAAGAACGAGAGAAGACTAAGAAATTTTTCTTCTTTCTTCATCAGCAACAACATCTCCTTGGCCTTGTCCTTACTTTTATAAGAAAGTGAAAGTCCTACGTGATGCTGACTCCAAATCCTTGAGGGTTTTGTCCATGAATCACGCTCCATGCTTCATATAAGCGTATTTTAACATTTTCCATATTTCTTATTAGAAAGCGAAGCAATATTTGAAAAATTTTGACCTGAAATTTTAGCTCTTCTTCATTCAAAAAATATACAAAAATTGCCAAACGATCTTAATTGGTTATCTGATATAAAATAGCTTAAATATCATCTCATCTTTAAAAAGCACAGAAAGGTCACAAAAAATACTAAAAACGTAACTTTTGAGATGATCTTAATATAACGACTACTTACTAGTAAGTTTACAAAAAAGTGTGTATGCAGTACTAATACTACTTATACTAGTGGTAATAAGGAAGTGTCTAATATCGATCACAGCATAAGACATTTTCTTAGTTTCTTACATTACTTTCCCCACGGTGTCCAATAGAATCCTCTACACTCATCTTCTTCAACTTCAGTCTCGATAATGAAATATGAAAGTAAGTGCTTGAGTTTTCCTCTCAATACTCAATCCTATACTTACTTGTTTTCTATAATACCTTTATTATGCCTCAAACTTCAGGGGGTAGTAATAACCTATCTTAGGTGAATATTACTACTTATCTTTAGACATAAGGAGCTGCATGAAATGAAACGGTCCTCACGCACTTCAACCATTATTGTTTGCCTTTCTTTGCCATCATCAGAGTGATGATAATAATCATTACAAAGTCTTGCCTGGCTGTTTTGGTGGAATCTTCTCCAGGCATTGATGGTGATCATGAGTAATTTAGCTTATCGTCCTTATTAGCAGAGCAATGTTGGTGTTTAAAGAAGGAAGGGAGTTGATTAGTGTTGGTTATTATTATTATTATCAGTATCAACTATTGCTTGCTCTGTATTAGATATTTTATGGAACAAATCTCTTGCGGACACTTTAACAAAAAGGAGCCAAGATGAATAAGGGGAGATTTTGGAATAAGATTCTTCCTATTAACTTTCCTTACCAAGACATGTTAAACGACGTAATTGGTGTAATAAACGCTAAAAAAAGCTCGCCGGCTGTCAGCTTTTTGTAGAACTTTAGGTCTGATTTTAAAAGTATCAATCTCGGGTTAAATACAGTTAGCAGCGAGCTATTCCCTGTAAGATAATTGGTTCAGCCTAAAGCTTGTAAAGCAGTTAAGATAAGAGTATGGAAAGGGCAAGGGCGATTCTTGTCTGGATAGAATCCATTGCCAATTTTGCCGAAGGAGGTTCATACGAAGTAAGCTAACTGATGTGACATGACATAGGACATTAAATATTGGCTCTGGTGTTGTCGAACTTCATTTTATGGAATAAGATTATTATGTGACAGTGACAGGCATGATGCGTATCATACAAGAAATCATAATAATGCAAAATTACATTATACTTTTTCCCTAACAGACAATGATTTAGAATATTATCACCTAAAAGAATCTCACATGGTTATGGGCTGGCGAAACCAGAACCTCAAAGATCGTAGTCGTGGTTAAGTACTGGAGATCTCAAACCTTGATACAGAGGTTGATGAGCTTCTGGAATTATTTGTAAACTTTGGGTCATATACGAACTTCCTTTTAGTACTACCGGGCAACTTCCAGCCCTAAGTTTACATCGATATTGACTTTCCCAGCAAGGGACTAACTTGTGAGCATACTAATGGGCACTTTTCTTTCAATCCCACTCTTACTTTCCTCTTATTTTTACTCTTCGATAATTACATCGATGATATTGGCCACATGCCAGGGCCAGGCGAGAAGCGACGAGTAACCGATCTCTAACCATATCCCACACATAGGGTAATACTACCCTGAGACAGAATCATTTCGCTGTTCATTGACGACGCATTGGAAGTTCCTTTGGCGTAGTCAGTTGGGATTCTTGATAAGAGAATGAATCTTCTAGTGGATGATGCAACTGACTTTATACGACGATGCAATTTAGTTCTCTAAAGAAGAAACTATTCCCTCTAAGCTATAAGTTTCGACTTGATTGGGAACACAAGGGAGTTAGTATAAAGACAAGAGAAAAAAACTTTCTTTATCTAATTAAGTTAAGGTCTCCTCCCATTCTGTTAGTAGTCAAAGAATAAGACTCGTGCTACAATGCACTCACGATTTTATGTACTACCCATCTTATAATACTCTGAAAAAGAAGCATCTCGGACAAACTGTACTTACTGTACTCATATGAATGCATACCGTCAGGTCTTGCTAGCCAAGAATCAATCAATCAATAGGGTCACATTTGGGATTTCAGAAAGAGCTAAAGGCAACATCCACTGTTTGTCTCATCACTGAACTATTGACATTGACAAGCCCTCGCTCTCGCAGAAGTGAAAGAGTTCAAGTTGACTTCAGCGATTAGTCTTGAGTCCTTACTGCATTAAAGATTCTCATACTACGTGAAGGTTGGTAATACTACCTAATACTAGATATATTCATTTCCAGAACAACACTCTAAAGCTACTTACATGATAAACCTAATACTCGGTTCTGACAGGGAAGGGTTGGATAGTATAGTTGTTTTTTGCGGTTTGGATTTAGGGATGATCCCTTGAGATTTCACAAGAGAAGCACTTGATCTATAAGTCTGGGCTTATATATTTTATTTCCTATGAATTATTTACTTAAATATTCAACCCCTAAAGTTTTTCCGTAAATTTTTCAGCATTCGCTGCATAAGAATATTAGAACAAGCGATTTTAGTTAACACTACTACAACCACACCAGTATAAGCAATGAGAGATAAGGGAGGAAAGTTTTCTTATTGTGTTGATGGATTTTATTTTCATAGGGTAGGGATGAAAAGGTGTGAAAAATACCTCGTATGTGGTATCCTCAAAGAGCTTATCTTCGAAAAATTAAAGCAGCTGTATCCATAAAACCAAAGTGGTGTAAAACCAACAAACTCGCTAAATGTCAAACATTTAAATTAAATACACATTGATATGAAAATTCTCTTATCTAATTAAAAACTTGGCATGCAAATTCACTCACACTCTAGAGAATCAAAGGAATAGAAATATAGACTGCACTAAAATCCTAAGCAGTCTAAAGAACAATATGATTTCTGTATACAGACTAGATAGGTATTACTACTTTGATGACTTGGATGATTCTTGATTGCTTAACTTGTGAATATTGAAATTAATATGGGGTGATGGGGTGGAAAAGCACATTGTATGGAATTTTAAACGAAATTATGGAAATGAGTTGAGAGGGTGCCTCCAGTTATTTACTTTTATTCCATCTTAATAATTTCCAATGGGAGGAGGTGTGATATCTTTGCAAATTAAAGTAACTTGACGTGCTTAAACACTTATTTTATTCATATGCTTTCCATATTCATTTCACCCCCTGGGGATGTGAATGGATGAAAACACTTTGAAATATAAATGTGTACTGTAAACATAAAGTGAGCACTTCTGTATCATGCTTCTTCATCCAAAAAGTAAGTATAAAGTGGAACTGCTTTCTCTTTTGGGAGCTCAGAGTTGTTATTGTGAAGCATCTAAAATCTTACTTGAGTAACAGTAAAACTCTGAGGGTCTTTTATTTGTATGAATGAAATTCCAGGGATTAAATTCTATTAGAATCCTACCTGCCTATCAAGACATTGCATTGGAAAGGACACAGGAATAACTTTCTAAAGGGGTTTAGCTGACACTCAGCCTCAGCAACCCAATGTTTATTGTATGCACTTCCATATACCAATTTCCTTGCTATATTTAAAGTTATCCAACAGCTTAACTAATTCCTTGTTTGGCAACACAATTCATTCATCCATACCCACACCAATACCAATCATACATAATAGTATCATATTATTACAGTAATTGGATTGGATTCAGATCCTGGTAATAAATCCGAAAGGGGAAGATGTTGCAGTGAGTAATAGTTGAGAGCTCAAGTTTTTTGACACCAGAAGTATAGTGATAATTTTCATGACATCTTTTCAACATGAAAAGTCACATTCGAGGGCAGAGGGTGTTCTTATTCATTCCTTATTCTAAACCGAATCCCCACTCAGCCCTATTATTCTGGTGCTGAACCGATGAATCAGTCTAGCATTCCCATACATTGGGAAATCGACAGACATTCTAAACGCAATTCTTTTCCTCGCTCTTTTAAGGATATTTTTCGAATCCTTTATTCTTTATTGCAAGGGAAAGCTCTCAATGTTGTACTCATCGGCTTGTCGAAGTATATTGTAGAATGTCGTTGATGTTTATGTTGACTCCTGTGAAGGAACTACGTAACACTTGACTAAGCACCCACATCGACATCACACCGAAATGAACAGACTTTTCTAACTCAACAACACAACTTTTCCTGTTTTTTTTCCTTTTTCCTTTTCATTTATCAGAGAGGGGACTAGAAAGTTTACAACAGAAATAGCAAGGCTATTGTAAAGTGACTTCATGTTCAACTTATGCATTGTGCATTTCCTATTTATTCTATCTCACCCCTTGTCTACAAGAAATTGAAGGCTCAGGTGGTATCGAAAAAAATTAATCTTTAGGGAATCAAAATGCTTCAGTATTTAAGGTTGAATTGAAACAATTAACTGAAGATGAGAATAATAAGTTTGAGAGTAGTACAATAGCAGAGTATAATCATATAAAATAAGAATTACCTCTAGTTTTAATAGAATCACAATAATAGCTTTACAATGAAGAGCACTTAAATAAAAGTTATATACTAATCAAATCTTGAAAAAAATAAGGTGAAAGCTGTACTTTCATTTGTTGGAAACTGCAATTCTGACTTGAAGATAAAAATAACAAGGGTATTAAGGCAATATATTCATTCTCCCATAAACCGTAGTTACTCCAGGCTTTAAATACTAAGCAAACTTTTGTAAATGACTCTGAGATTTTTAAATTATACCCATTGTGATTATGTAAAGATTACATTAGGGAAAAGGTAAGAAATCTGGTAGGGGATGAGTTTGGAATGACATTACACTATATCCCGCTGCATATACATTACAAGCTATCCAAGCAAGATATCGTCTCCCAAGTTTTTAAAGTCTTTTGGTGTATGTATGGTACATAGGAATGACAAGGCGAAAGGGGTGAAATATCATTTGAAGTAAGCCATTGCACACAAAGAAATGAAATGTGCCGCTACATTCATTTTGAGTCCATTTCCTTTTCCTTGTATCAATGTAACCTTGCTTTTTTATTTCGAATGAATAAGAAAGAGTTAAGTCTAGTTTTTCAAATGCTAAAAACAGCCAAGGAGATTTAGCTTTTAGCCAAGGAAAGTTAAGAGCGTGACGGCTAAATCATGGCTTATACCCTGCATATTGTACTTTGTACTGCACATTATATTATTTGGGATTTATACCTTACCCTTGATATAAATTAAGACATTTCTTGCTTTTTATCATTTATGCGTATGTCTGGTTTCGGGCCTTAAACTTTTATTCAATTATATGTAACAACAAATTTTTTTCCAAAAAATGGAAAAGACATGTTTGATTATTCATTGGAAATACCATAACGTTTTTATGGCATGACTCATGTTTACGAAAAGATCATTTTTCAAGCTAAAAAACGAGTACTGTTAAATTCAACAGATTCCACACAAACAAGATAATTTTTTGCATTCAAAACCGATTAAGTCCATTTAATAATAAGCCCCACTGTGTGTTTCTCGGATGGGGAGTCAGGAAAAATATATCCAAACCAAAATGATACATTTTGGAGACATTCCATATCTATAATTTATTTTCCAAGTTGCATGGAAAAATTGTCGTAGCTTTCCTTAAGGCATCGGGATGCAATATGGATGCACCACCCGGGTGGGTAAAAGGAAGCAGTAAAGAGTAAAACCAGTAAAAGTAACTAGTCTTACGCAATAGCAACATCTCTGTGTATAATAGATCGTACTACATCTACTTCCAGTTCATATTGGAACTTTGACTTGGACAGTAATTACCCCTCCTCGGCTCAAATGATTTATGAGTCTCAATAAAGAAAAGAAAATTTAATAGAGTTTGTTCCATCTAATTGCTATCAATTTCAAACACATGAGTCGCATTATTAGCAGTAACTTTTGATATTGGCTTCAGTCTTCCTTCCCTTTTTTATAAACGACTGAGGACCACTAAAAGTCGAAGGTAGAAGTTTTCTTAGAGTGAAAGCATACAAGCAGTTTGTGCATTATTAGGCTATTCCACTATTTCATTCAATTTTTCTTATGGGGGATTAGAATCATTTTTATTATTGAACGAGAGTGGGGAAAACTATCATCGCCATCAACTAAACTTGGTCGTCCCCTTCCCGTCGATATTGACCAGAAGATATGAATTATTCCCATAAAAGCCCACTCGGACTGCAGGAAGCGGAAGCTATGTGTGGTATCACAGTTAATGGCTACTGTATAGTAGAGTTGATCAATGAATATGAAGGTCAGGGTATGTGTACTTAAGGGTAATAATCATCAACTGCATTTAATGGCATAAATGCACACAGGAGCATTTACAATGGTTCATTATAATCCTTGGCTAAAGTAAAAGAATCCTCTGGTCTTCTAGATTATTATTGCTAGCGATTTGATTGGCTTTATTATGGGTGAAACCCATTATAAGATTGCACATGTCCGTCTGTCCGTCTGTCTGTCTGTCCGTCTGTCTGTCTGTCCGTCTGCTCTCTAACTTTCGAACGGATCAACTTTTTTGAAATCTGA
>JAQGAA010000710.1:0-19954 GCA_034696425.1 Isotoma viridis
TCCAAGGTATAAACAAATGTCTACTAAAACAATTTCAGGCCAATTCTGACCCGATTTATTTGACAAAAGTTACTCTCATATGCAAAACGGTATCCACTTCTTGCTTATTGTTTTCATTTACATTCTATTCTCTCATTTGATTAAAAATAGTCATTTCTAATTGATTATTAACTTATATAACCTTTATTACTTCAACAATCGATTGTTAATGAAGTTGATTGAATTTAAATATTTATGAAGAAAATTGAATACCACTTGACCAAAATATATTCTATTTGCTTTCTCAACTCTTCTGTAACTTTAATGCCTGAGCCAAACAAGTTAACTCTTGTTTACTTTACAAAGATCATAAATAATAGACTTGTTTTTCTTTATGCACGTAATCATGAGATAGAATTTCTTTTAACAATCATGTCCTTTCATACATTTTAGGATTTGTGTTCGTAGAAAAGCCAATGAGAATTACTCGTATTTCTATGCATGTGACAGTCCGTAATGAAAAACTTAGTGTGGGCTCTAAGTTCATTTAAGTATGTCAAGAAAATAAGGTAAATACCATTAAAATCAGGGTATCACATTTTCAAAGAACAAACATGCTAATAAGAATTTCTTGAGCGTTTCAAAGAGATTGAAGAAGTAGGTCGGATTTTATGTCAAAGCTAAATTTATATTAATGCTTTTGTAGTGGTTTAGCCTGTAGTATGAAGCTACTGCGTTGAAATTTTAACTTTAACACTAAGCACGTCTTAAGTAAAACGATAGACCACCGCAGACTAACCTTATGTGTAATGGTTTTAGTAGAATAGGACTAATTTTAATGACATTTTATCATATCTATAGTGTCACACAGTATACATCTATAATTTATAATGATCCTGATGATTATGTCAATGTGATAGTGAACAATTGTTTGCCGTAGTCTGGAGAGTTTCGCATGACTTACTTTTTGAATGATGTGGCTATAATACTGTAAGTTAAATTTGCTCTGAAAGTTTTAATATCATTTGTAAATCAACATTGTATTTGAGTTTGTAACACATTTTGCTTTCACAGTCGGTATTATGTCCCCATATATACAATACCTTAGATGCATAAAAGCTTGTTAAATTGTATTTAGACTCCGCCAACTGTGTTAAGATTAAGGAATTCATTTTACTTAACAAGACCTTATATTTAGCAATAATTGACACCAGTACAGCTGGTCTATTTCTTGGTCAATAAAATGTTCTCATATTTTAAAGTTTTTTGTTTTTAGCTATATTTGCTGTGTTTGTTTAATATGTTTTGATACGTCCTTGTCGGTGCAAATATTTTATTTCAGATTTTACAAATTTACAAAAGTGTTATAAATTTAAGCAGTCAAAGGCAACTGCCTAACAAAGAAAATATTATTTTAATGATTTCGAAATTCTATTCAAACAAAATTTAAAGCTTCTAATTATACCCAGTCTATTCATAAGCTCAAAGCTTCACGTTTAAAGCACCTGACGCTCTGCTCCTTAATTTCACGAGCACAAATAAGAATCCCAACGGAGCTATTAAACTTCTGTGCTATTGTAATATTTGTTCAAGTAATTAATTAATAAAACTTAATAAAAGTTCCTTGACTCGTGTTGTGTAAAACAATAACAGAGTACTAACTTAGTAACCTAAATTTCCTCTCGTAGCTTTCACACATTTAGCTAGATCGTCATCGTAGTAATGAAGAAATGGAACTTGATTTTGTATGCTGAAAGTGTGCATGTGTAATGATTCTTAGTAGTTTTACTAACTTCAAAACTCCATTCAGTTTTTGTGTGCCATGTCACAATGTCACGGCTCACTTCTTATATCCCTGACTTGACACTGGGTTGCTTTCATTGTCCTGAGTGCCCATTCTACATTCTATCTATGTTTACAACTATTGTCATAATAATACTTGGAAATAGTAAACCCAGTGGAAATGAAAAGAGCCGATTCAGAATTCTTAGAAATGTATCCTAATATTGAACTTGCATATCTAAAACTTGTGGACAGTTTCAAAATGCTCAATGTACTGGATACTCCTAAAACTGTTCATAATGATGCCAGCCCAGCCAAAGGATTGGGGGAAAGTAGCTGTTCTTGGTTGTTGGATGAGATAAGTATTAAATTGTTATAAAATTTTTCCCATACATTATGCTTATAAGAGAAAACTCTCGATCATGTACACACACTTGCATTTATAAAGCATATATATGAGACGACATCGCATATTTGGTGTTATTTTATTAGACTAGAAGACAAGAGAAAGAGTTGATTTTGGCTTTCATTCTAGAATTTTGGTATTCATTCAGCACGTTGCGAGTAGCAGTATAGTTTTTGATACTTTTGCTCTGCTACGTATTGTATTTGTCAGTTTCCTTCCATTGGAAAGTTTAACAAAACAAAAGTAGTTGTAGTTGTAATGTAACAGAACACCAAATTTTGACATTTCAGCAACTCAATCCCATTTTGTGTGAATTCGTGCGAAATTCCAGTGTACAAAGCTTTTGTGGCATTTTGTTAACTCTTCTTCTGGCTTTCACTTTATACAGATTCCACACACAATTTTGGACTATATATCATTTCCTGTATCATGCATGACAAATATATTGGGTAGAGAAAGTAGTAGAGAGGATAGGGGTAGTAGTGGTGGTAAGTAAGGAGTTGGGACCGTAGTAATTGTAGACATACATACAAGATTTTGCAGATATTTTGTATTCCAGAGTGGAGTTTTGTTACCCCGGCCACATCATATTTTATGCATCTCCTATTTCAACCTTATTCAATTCTCTTTTCATCATCCATCCTTCCACTAGTACTATGTTATGCAAAGCATATTAATACAGTGTGATACGAATGAAGTCTCTTTACAACGTATCCATAACAGGAGTATTTATAAACTATGGGATTAATTTTACTGATTTTCAATCGATTTGGTATCGCTAAGAAAATTAAATTTGAGACAGTGTGCATTGGTAGCTATTTAATGAAGATACTTGTGGGTTGTAATTTTATTAATGTGCACTACGAAAATAGTTTAAGAATAAGTCTTGGAGTTTAATTTTACCACAACAGTATAACAATCGAAATGGTTAAAAACCACCCTGGAATAGAAATATTTAAATAAAAGTTGTGAACGAAATCGAAATATTATCCTGTTATTTGTGAAGGATTCTTATTACTTGCTTAGCAATTGTAATGAAATAACATTACCCCTGGAAATATGTAAGTCACTAGGTATTTTGGAATACGAAACCTTACACAGCAATACGTAGTTGTAATAATGTATAAAGTAAACTAAAGTCAAAAGGAAAGTCAACTGAAAAGAGGCAACTCATCCTCAAATAAATTCTAAGAAACTAAAAGTGGGTGGGTAATTTGGGTACATATCTTGAAAGGGATACTGAAAACTGATACGATGATTACTTGTAGCGACATAGAAGTCTCAAAAGCTTTGTTTTGAATTTTTGTCAAAAATTGTGTTATTCCCCGGAAGGACCCCATGACCCGATCCTTCACAAGTGATTTTAATTTAATTTAAACTGATTTAAGTTGAGGTAACATCAAACCCTTTCACAAACTTATGCAACATATGAAGCCAATTTAATACGGATTATGTCCTTTGATGAAATGCAAAACTGGCCTAAACTGTATCTGGTTAATTAGGAAGATTAAAAGACAAAATATGTATTACTAAGAAAACAGTTATTGTGTATTGATAATCATAAACCCATGGTATTTACGAGTTGTCAAACGGGTTTTATTTTCATTTGACACGACAGAATGTCAAATCAATACGTCCAGTAAAATATAAAATCCTTTGACTTAATGGGGAATTGAGTTTCCTTGTAGAGTACCTTTGTAAAAATATCAAGTAATATCTATGAAAGATTAATGAGCACACGCTGGACAAAATCCATAAAACACGAATCCAACGGTTTACCAAAACTACCAAGGCAATTTATGTCATGCCTACATTTCAAAGGAAAATGGATAGGGTGTGTTTAGTGACTCTGGAATAATATTATTAGTAATATAATATATCTATTTACCTTTGTATGTATCTACCTTCATTTTGTAGCTCAGTAGGCGAGTGGCTATCCACTATCCTTTCACTTTTTACAAAAGTGTGGTTTCCCTTTCTGGGCATTTTGCATCGTTTTATTCTTTACTACGGTTTTCTCCATTGCATTGGGTTATTAGGACACTTTCTCTGTTTGCCTACAATAAATGGAGAAGTAACCCGTCATTTTCGCAAATAATAACTTACCGCTATGAAAGGCTTGAATATTATATTATTAAAGATACACACTCGTATAAAATATTTCGTAATGATGCAATGGAAGATCCGAAATGAATGATAGGATCAGGTCACATCACTCCCAGATGTTTCTCACCATCTCAAAATACGTAAATAAAACTGTCTAACAGTAAGCATAGAAGTCCTACCACCAGCTTGCTGGGTCGGACGGACGTGCTTTATTGCAAGTGTCTAGAACGGAAAATAAATTGACATTTGCGATCGATTTTCAAAAGTGACTTGCAAACTTGCACGGTGCAAGTTTGTGGGTTAAATAAGTAGTGGTATATATTTGTATTTATTTATATACAAAGTGCATGAGAAGGATGAGGACAACAGGAAGTCAGTAGTTAGTAGTATCTCTTTAGTCTATTATATTCTTACAATATGTATTCAACCAAAAGAAGAGCCTTGTATTCCTCTCTTTCACACTTCGTTTCATTTCATGGAGATTTAAACACTTTAAGTGACGATGGGTTTAAACTTCTAGTGAAGCAGAATATTATAACAAGATTGACCATATTTTGCACGAATGGCATATACATACCAACACCCATATCAATGTTACACAAGTACTAAAAGGCTGTGTACTATAGAGTCCTTCAATTTAATATGTTGGGATGTTGAAATCCTGTCACTTGAAGTGGGATGGGTGTAAAAAGCCGACTTTTGAATAGATTCTACTATTCACTTTCAAGTGCTTGATGCATTTCAAAGAGTTGTAGTATTTAATGGCTTTCATGGCATTGCCTTGGCCTTATGTGAACGTTTAAGTACACTGAATGATTGGGTCAAGTTAAAATAAATTACGAGTGACTTAATTTTGTTAAGTTTAAATTCAATTTTGTAAGCTTTAAATGTTAAAAGGCACCGTGAAATGCAATGCCATGTGGTTGAATCCCATTTGAAAAAGTATTAAATTATGTCATTGTCCTTGATAGTTTTATCCTGTATTTTGATTTTAAAACTATAAAAGCATGCAGAAGCAATTGAATATTGTGCACAACTTTACTTTTAGAAAGCCAGATATAGTTTTAGTTAACAAAATGCAAACACAAACTGAAAAAAGAATCTCTTGGGGAAAGTGTCAACTTTTGGCGTATCTATTCTAATAGCGTATAAAGTGCGAAAGGGGGATAAAAGCAAAAAGAAAAAGTATCGTATCAGCTTATCATCACTATCGTCTCACTCAAGTGTCACTAGTCGTATTAGAACACAATGCCTATAAAAATATTGTAAGAACATTAAATATAAAAAAGGGTTTGATTTCATATTCTCAGTCTGTCTTCCTTTCCTCGTTATCTTATGAAGGGTTTTTTGTGACTTGGTATTTGTTCACAATTTTCTTCGCAATCAACAATAGAGAAAAAAGGAAACTTTGTTCAAACATTGAATGAGTGCAAAGAGAAGTGAGGTAAAAATAAGATTTTTTTTAGTAGTAGTAGAACTAGTAGTGTGCGTATTTACCAAAAAGATTCTTCTGAGAATTCAATCGAACCCAGCAGAGTCTGTGGAATCTTCCATTATTCGCCAACATGGTCTTCTTCACCAAGCTAAGAGCTAACTGAATTTTGCCAAAATTGCAATCCATGCGAATGCCTTACTTATCTCTCTAGACTAGTACAAGATATTTCTCTTGTAATAATAGTAGGTATATTATTATACGATCTAGATCTAGACCCTTAAAGTGAGACCATATGGCATAATTTTATAATATTTAGGATTCGAAACCATCACTGGTCTTGGGTACTGGTCATATTCAACAATCCAACTCCTTTGAAGGTTTTAGGTTATGAGGTCATTGAATCCTATGTATGTCTTTGGGAGATCCTTGATATAATAATAAAATACAAATATCACCTACACGAATACCAAACCGACATGATGATGATAATACTAAGGAAATAGGTATTTCTGATACCCTTAATATAATACATGCCTATCTATTCTATTCGTCTCGTCCATCTCATGTTCAATTCAGAGGGAAGGAAGAGAGAGAGAGAGAACTCATGCAGCAGAAAGAGAAGGATTCTGACTGACTGGTGAAAACTCTCAAAAGGAAAGTTATCACTAGTGACTGATATATTTTACTTTACATAAAACATAATATTATTCTGTTAAGAATGGTATTCCACTTCAAGTGGGTGGGGTACCGGAAATGTTGAAATGTTTTGAAATTTCAATATCTTAGACACACGAAGTTTGAAACAGGTTTGATTCTTTTTTTAAAAGGAGAACGGACATTTTTATGATTTCATAATAGAGTCTAATCTCTCGGATTACTACCATTAAATGCTTTGTTGGATAAAAATGATGTAAAAACATGGATTAAAATCTTAATCTATACTTAGCACGAAGGATGAATAAACCAAAGTGAGTAGTGCCTAGATTCGAGTTTGAGTGCGTTGTTGTGACATATATAGTATGCAAAACTGATTTCGCTTGTAACACACATTCTTTGGGTATACCTAATCTCTAAAGATAGATTCTATCGCTTAGAAGAACTCAATAGGGTATATATCCACTCTCTTATCTGTATCGTTAGGAAAATGTAGAAGAAAGTTACAGAACCTGGAATACTTTAAGGAAAGATGAAATCCAAATCTGGGAGAAAATCTACCCGGTTATTTTATAATGTAAAGAGATACTGCCAAAGTACCGGGTATAGTACACGAATCCAAACGAAACCAATGCCATCATGACTTTCTCTCTATCTAGAGCTAAACTAAAGCAAACCGCAAGAGATATAGGGAGAGGCGTGAGAAGAGTTTTAAATAAAACCATATCTTTCGCGATTTCCTTCCTAACAGGAAAGAAGGATCGGAAGATTCTATACTGACATGACTGACTGGTTCTTGCTTGCCTACGGAAATCTCAGCTATTCCTTTTCTGCTACCTCGTAGATAATATAAATTTCTCTCTTTGCGATTTTTATTATACAATTCTATTGAACTTTACAGGATTTTATACAAGTGTAGATGTGTGTTGGGTATTGAGTAATAAAATATTGAGTTTGAAATAAGAATCTTCTTAAGGGTTGTGGGAGAAATGTAGAATGGAGACTATGGGGTAGAATATTATATTCTTTTTTAAGTAATAATATTTTTGAGATTTTGTTGGCGAAAATATCTGTAAAATGATAAGTAATAGTACCCAACTCACAACTGCGGAGGTGATATGAGCGTAGTAAATTTATATTCTTGAACTTGCTATGCTATTCAGATTGAATTGAATTCAGTTGTGATTTATTAAATTTTTGTTCAACAAGATGATCAGTTGGAAAGGTGAGGGATAGATTGAATTGGCATCAAGGTTGGAATTCATTTTGATCAATTTTACATTATCCAATTTCTCGATTCACATTTCATTTTGAGATTGAAATTCTGAATTTGTTTCATATTGGTTGAAACTGCAAAAAGAGATTTTCAAAATGTTTCAAGTGTCTACGGCTCACAAAGGTAACGTCGTACATCAGATCCTCAATAGATTCTTTTTGTCATTCTTTTGTGCAATTATCATTTTGAAACTTTATGGAATGTTTTTAGTAAGAGAAATTGTTCAGAGATTTTGACAGAAAAAAGGTTGCACATTTCAAATATCTATATTTCAATTTAGTTTGACTTTTTCCATACCTACCTAATATTTTTTTATCTAATATACGGAAGAAAGTGACATGTTGAAAATTATGTTGACATAAAGAAATCTTGCAAAACAGCATTATTTTATTTATTCTAACAGTTTCGATCAATAAATTGTACAATATTCTTTGAAGCACAAGAAAGAAACTTGGCTATTTATACATGCATACAAAGTCCAATTAATAAGTCTAGTACCTATAGGATAGAGTAATAAGACAGAAATTTCAAGATTGAATTGAATCCACTCTCTGAATACCTCTCAAAAAATACACAGAACTGGAACAAAGGATAATTATTTCTTTTGATTATAAAAGTAGACTAAGAAAGGAAATGAAACTATACGGATGATGAAAAGCTTAAGATAAGTCAGTGATTTTGAATCCCCGAGATATATACTGTGGTCGGGTTAGAAATATTTCCTTCTAATGTTAAACATATCTTTTGAACAAGGCATTTTCATGCAGCTGTATATGATGATATTATCCTTTTCTGAAATCAAGGCATTCTTCAAACAACAATAGGAGGATGGATAATGAGTGAATTTGAACTTTAGGAAGGAGGATCTAGGAGGATTGGGTGGTAACCTCAACCACAACTAGGTACTTGATTTGGAACTTATAATAATATACGAAATGTTCACTGAGAACATCGACCTGTTATTATACTCCACCCTATCCTTGTTGTATGACCCAGATTGAAGCTTATTCATTCATTCAATAACAGAAATATTATAAATTCTACTATACAACAGTATAATATGATAAATAAAGTAGTATGCCTATGCAACATCAAGGAACTCCACGCTAATTTCAATACGAACAAGAAGTAAAATTGGGTTTGACTTTCTCCAAGTAAAATATTTCTTAGAACACTCAGCAGTCAATCCCCTGTTATACACACTACTACTACTGCATTGAGGATAAATTTTGAAATTCCTGTGGTATTCAAATTAAGTCGTTTTCAAAGTGAATTTTAGATTTTCCTAGGAAGCCGTAGTTTAATTTTCTCTGTTTAATTTCATATTTAAAATAGGTAACTTGGATTCCTATCTTACCTCAAAATCTTACAGATGATTTTCTTTGAGATTGCATAATCATTTCGATCATAGAATAATAATAAACCACCACACACAGACAAAGTCAAAGACCTTTTAGAAGAAAGACATGAAAAACACCGACAGGCCAAAGTTATATCCAAATTTGAAGAGTTTTCTATTGAAATTCTTTAAGGCTCCAACAAAACCTTAGAATGCGTTTTAATATTATTTTGATATGGTAATATTATGAGTATTATGCAATACCATATCCAAAAGAGGATTTAGAAGATGCTTTCAATAAAAATACTTTGCTTTTCTGACATTGTGCGAAGGAAGAAATATCATCAGAAGCTAGCACCCTCAATCCGAATCCTCCTATGGACATTGATCACAACGATTTTTCAATAAAACTCTCGAACAAAGGAAAATGGTATCGGTTGAAGTGTATAAAAATAAGAAATCGAGACCACACCAAGTACCTTGTTAGAAATAAGTTGGAATAACCAGGTTGAATACGATAGGAAAGTGATCTTATCATATATAGTTTACGTATCCTATTGCATTGCACACACCGAAGGCTGAACTGATAGAGCGATTGGAACTCCATAGAATGAAACTCTACCACTGATCTAAGCTTATGATAAAAAACAAACTCAGAAAGCAAGAGAGAGGACCCTTCAATACACATTTCTACAAGCTGATGTCTACTTATCTTATCGAATTTCCCTTTGTTCTCTTTCAACTAAGCCGTATGTGTAACATTAAATACTATCAAGATTTTGGGCTTTTCCAAACACACACATAGATAGATTGTTCAATGACGTTCAAGGACTTGTGTGTATATAGCTAGGTTTGGGGTTTTTATATATAGAAAGCTGTTTTCTCTGCAGAGACGTAGTGTAACTAGAGTCTAGAGGAAGATAGGGTTTTTTTTATTCATCGGACTTGTTCATCAATACAGGACGGATAAGAATCTTTAAGGCAAATAGTATTAAGAATAGAATTTCCTAAATCCCATATAGAAGGGAAAAAATACGTATGAATTTAAATAATAAAGACTAAATGGTATGCATTCAGTGAGAATGTATGATTTTGGTATATTCGTAATATAGGAAGAAAACCTGTACGGGGTAGCAGATTGAAATGACACGTGCCAATTCGGTTGATGGCTGAGTTGTAATCGTAAAATAAAATCTGATACTTCTATTATACTTTTGGTACTAATCTTGGGAACTTTTGTTGCAAATAGTTTGCACAGCTTGCAATCCCGTCACCAAAGACCGACCATCAATACCAATAGTGCATCAACCTTTAGCACCTATACATAGTCGCATGTTTGTTTCGGAAGTGATTCTAAAGAAGGAATTCTTACAATCAATAGAAAAGGAAATGCCATTCATTCGCAGTATCTTTTGTGAAAACTCTTTGGGTAGAACTATGGGTGAAACTTGTGTTTAGAAACAACTTTGTGTTTCCTCTCACCCCCTAAGAAATAAAATTAGATTTAGCAAAAGTTTCTGATTGGGCTTTGTCAGCAGGACAATAACAAAGTATAAAAGAACCAAGGGAAAATCATTCCCCCCTAACATAAATAACAACAATAAACACATTTTATTTTGGCTTTGAGCACAAAGACATTATTTCCGGAAGCAAAACGCAATAGCCAAAATATAATATTAATGAGTTTCTGCTGCACTGACAAATTTAGATGCTTAAGAATGTATCATCCCTTAACTTTTTGAAATGCTTGTTGCCAAACCAGTATACATTTTCTTATCAGTCCCATTTATATTTCATAGACACTTTGTTAGGTCATTCCCAAGATATTTGGTCAAGGTCACACTATTTTGTCCTTTTCAGAATCTCTTTGATTCACTCTTTTGCTATTCCCATAGGATTCTTAAGGGGAATTTCTTAGATGCCACAAGATTATTAAGATGAATATGCAAACAGAACAAGAAGAGATAGTAATTCTACCACACGGATGTTATATTTATGTAACAATACTACTACAACTGTTCCTCCAGTATTAGTGATTTCTTCAAAGGAATTTCTTCTCCGTTTTCAACTAACTAACCTAATTTGCTAGAGTCATTTCATAAACCACTAACGGAAGATGAGTTACAGTTTTACCAAAGTTGCATAAGTTATGGTTAATGTGTCTTGGGTAGATAGAAAACATACTCTTGCAGTATATAATATATACATATATACGCTGTTAAAAGTGAACTAATTCAGCTTAGTAGTGTGTTGATTGTAAAATAGTGATAATGATGGTAATGTGTAAGACTCATATCATACACCAGTGGTGATGATAATCATACTTGGGGTATTTTAAGGCTGCGCTTCCTTCCTACTTAAGAAGTTTCCTTTAGAGTCGGGTGCTTTCTCTAAGTATGTTTACTTACTTTGATAAAGAGTTTAGAGCTTTCTTGGCAACATTTCCAAATTACATTTATGTTATGTTCCCCCAATTCCTTTTCCACTTTCTATTCTATACTAGGTATTCCACTATATAATATATATCTCAGACCAAGGTTTCTCTTCCCATGGGAAAAGCAGAGTTTGTAATCAAGATTGATTTCCTAGTCACACTTATTTATATGGTAGTGGGACCAGTTGGCTTGTTAGTAATAGTATTATAGTGTATAGCTTCTGGTACAGAGGACCAACAAGGACATGACAGTAACAACCGACAAGAAGTCTTATATTATGCTTTGGTATATAAGTCTTGAAGTGCAAAGGGTTACTGCTTTTACTTTTACACACTCAAGGTTCTCAAGCTAAATCTACTGAGAAAGCTAGTCAGACGCAACTTCACTAAAGGCTTTGGTATTTCTTTAATAGTCCACCCAATCTTTGCACAAACAAGTATCACCAACGGGACCAACGCTGGATGTACTGTGTCATCGTATAATCATCTGGGACTAAAAGTGTGCCATTGCCACTGTCAAAAGAACCTTAATGGCAGTTTTAAAGGTTAGTAAGCAACGGGATAAATAAAGTTGAGACAATTAGCTTTATTTATTTTGAAAGTTGTCTTTATCATTTTATGGATAATGGAGGGTTTTTAGATTTTTAAGTTCATAGATTGTTCCTGGGAAAATGCTTCGCAGATTGCCTAAAGTTTTTTAAAAATGCCCTAAAATGCTAATAGTTACACCATTACCAGTGACAGTGAATGAACCTAAGATACTTATGATGTGCGATTTTAAAGGCAAAAATTCCACAATAATAAAACTTCCGCAATTTGAATTTCATCTTGTGACGATGAAAAGTCAGTGTGCCAATTTTTTACTGTCAGAATATTATGGAACGTGCTGTAAAAAGGAATGCATTCTTTGAGGTTACGATTTTTTAAATTGTTTTTATTCAAACAAAAAACATTGAAATCCCATCGTAAACAACAAAAAATGTCTGATTCAATATCCAATATGACACAGAACGTCGAAAAGCTTTTTGTTGACACCATCTTATTCAATTCCGGTTCACCGTCGTCAACGTTCTTGTCCTTTGTTTTTCAATTTATATAATTTTAAATGTCAAGAATAGGGACAAAAAATAAAGTCAGTATTACTAACCAGTGAAGTAAGGACAGACGCTTACAAAACAAATAAGCTCATGTTTGGCTTCAAGCAAGGAGAAAAAAGAGGTGAAGAAAGTTTCAAGAGAAAACTAAAAACTCTTAAAGCAAAAGTAATTCCCAAGTTGAGTAATCCTATCTGAAATCTATGACATTTGTAAAGCCCTAGAAACTCCCTCAATGCCATATATCATAATTTCACGTTGACATCCTACATTCTACTATAATTCAGTGATTGCCCTTTTCTCACCCAAACAGAGTTTGCAAATACAAAAGTGTACACTGATCTCATACCACCTAATAACGTCTAGTATATCTATATCCATGACGAAGCCCAATCCGTGGGAGCAAAGGTCGTAATGTCTGCATGGGTACCTGTGATAGAATTACTGGGTTAATAGACAGTCTCAGATATGTCTCCTATTTTATTATGATTGTCACTGAGTAGTATTAATAGAAGCAATGTCTGTAGAAGTAAAATGGGCTTGTTCATAAACAAAGTCAATAATCCTCATTTTAAAACTAATGCAAAGTAGAGAATATGGACAATAGTGGTAATAAATCTAAACACCAATCTCAAGTTATTGTAAACTGATGTGACAGCAAATGGCCTTGCACATAGCTCGAAATAATCAGTTTTGTAACAAAATATGGCACATTATTTTTTTTATTTCACCACGGGTTTAGCCGAAATAAAGAAATACCATCAACAGCAAGAAATATCTAGACCAAGCTCTTCAATATATATTTTTAGTTAAATAGATTTGAAGGATTTCTCGGAAATTTCCAGACAGGAGGGTGAAGACAAATCAGATTTAGCTTTTAAGAAGACACACCTTTGTACAAACAGACTGTCACATTTCATACTTCAACTTTGTGGAACTTCTTCATCTAAATTTGCTTTGACAGCTTTAATGAAAGTCCATCGGGATGAAGAAGAGTAGAAAGAGAGTAGTAGAGTCAACTCTAAAGTGAAAGAAAGTCAAACCAAGTCTCTTCTCTTAGCTGCCTTGTCTCATCCATCTTCTTATTCTTTATCCTGTTTCATTTATACGGTTTCTAGTTTCTACACACAAGTAAGAGCAAAATAAAATAAATGAAATTACTTCAAAAAAAGAAGCACAACATATAATATACATGCAGAGGTTTCATTTCCTTTTCGTCCTTTTACATTACTTTTTGCAGCTTGGTAACGCGAGCTAAAGAGAAAACTTGCACTTTCACTCCATACTATCTTTAGCCTCAGCTTATTGCAGTTTTTTGAAACTTATTGCATTTGTTGAATGAGAAATTGCCTTGAAGATGAATTTATTTAGTTGAAAGAGAATCAAATTATTTTGCCCTGTATTACAGTTGAACCCAAGTAGAACAAGCCTTGTAATAAATAACTCTACTCTATTTTTTCTAAAAGCTAATGTAACTATTTTTCAAAACTTCACAACAAGAGGTTTAGCCATACCTTATTCTATTTAAGTGAAACTGACACGTATTTAGTTTTTTTCTTACTAATAACTTTCTCTCTTATGCTACAATCCTTTCCTTTAGTAAATGTTTTCAGAATTTGTGCATTTAATCTATATCTGAGAGAATAATAGTGCAGAACTTGGCACGCCTTTCCCTTCTTTGTGCAAATCCTGAAAGCGAGTCACACATAATCCTCCTATGTTGTTATGGTATATGGTGTACTAGCCAACTTATCTGTAAAAGCGTTCGCAGCCTATGATGTAGTGTATTATGTATTTTTTATCTTTATCCTCTTCAAAATCGGATCATATGCAACTGACTCACAAAGTGAGATCTGAATAGCTTCTTTGAGTAAAAATGAATAAATAGGATGAGGAGAAAGTTGATTGAACTTAAGTGAATATGCTAGACACTAATGGAGTTCACATGTTAGTCTAATATAATAAGAATGCAATACAAAAGAATATACAACTTTATAAAGGAGAAAAGATTATGGAACTGTGGTACGTATTCTAACAGGTAAGTCCATCTTTTTGAAAATAGGAGTCACAATGCCGTGGGAAAGAAAAAGCCTGCTGGTTTTTTTCTTACATTTTAGCAAAAAAGACATAAATCAATAAGATAGTTGATAGTGTGTGCTTACTAGGTACTACCTTGATAGCCAATACTTTTATCCTGGTTGTTGGATCCATGACAAAAAAGCACAGCCATGGTTAGTGTACTGTGGGTCTATATAAGGAGTGTATTTATGTGATGAACTACCTTGGAGTCAATGCAATGCAAAATGAATGTTTTCTCAAGGGAAAGTTGTCTTTAGTTATAAATTCAATTCAATTGCACACACACTAGACTAGACTCCTTGCATTCAACTCCTTCATGACCCTCGAGTTTAACTTCAAGATAAGTGCAGTTTATTTATGATTCATGACATGATGATGACGATTTCATGCAATGCAGTAGTGTATCTTTTAAACACGGTAGAAAATGTGTTTGTGGAAGATATAATGTAAAGTATATGAAGCCTATTATGTTCAATCTAAAAGTTTTAGGTTTAACAAAAACTGGATTTCATTTTGACTTCGGCAATTTCAAATAAGGTTGATAAAAATTCTAGATTAAATGGAATTTGATTGTAAAATGTCAATATAAAAGAGGGTTTACATTATATACAAATAATACCAAAACTTACAGGCTATTTAGCTATTAGATAACTCTTTTTAAACTCGAGAGTTTTTTTACCCTTCAAAATTTCAGACATTTGCCAATATAATATTACTCATAGCATAGAATTAATCAAAGACGACTCAATTAAAATTACGTGTAACACGTAACATCTGAAATTAAAATGACTCAAATTCACAGTCTAACACGCGTGAGTGCCCAAGTACAATTTATTATTATGAGAATAGTATAAACACAATATAAAATTAAATGAAAGACAAAATAACCAAGTAGGAACAAAAGGGCATATCGTTGGCATCGTGTATGAATGGAAACAAATCTCATAGGCGATCAAACTCATGAAATGAAAGTTGGCAAAATGAAATGATTTTACTACACAGAAATGAGGAAATCCCAGCGGTCAATTTTATAAAATTAGAATTCATCCCAAGTAACTAAATTGATGTGATGTAGATCCTACGGAGAGGCATTTATTATAAATAAATACCAAGTATTATAAATGACTGATGAATTTGCTTGAATGCTTTACTAATAATTATTAGGACCAGGGCAGAAAGAATCAAATCTAGAGAAGTGAAGTGAACTACTAAACTAGTAGAAAATACAAAAGTTTATTAGGTAAATAAAATGAAAACCTCGGAAGGACTATAAAGCATTTTAATTAAAGGTTTTATCATCTTCATCCTAACTTGGCTCCTGGCCTTTGTAAACTAAATGTACAATACAATGTAGCTATATATAGGCAATAATAATATTAGAGAATTGTATACAAAGGTCTCATGTGACCTTTTAAGGTAAATTCCACACTCTGATTTTATCAGGAGTGCCAACGTTTCAAACAGAAGTTCGAACCGACCTTGGTTTTGCATTGGAACTAATAACATAATATACTCTTTGGAAACTTACTTTTAGTTTGTACATGCCTATATGTATAGATATAAGTAAATTGTGCAAATACATTTGTAATTTTGTAAAGTTATAATGCAACACTTATTGGTTTAATACTGTTATGTACCGTGACCGCATTTCAAATCCTAAAATGATTAAATTTTCTTTCATTTACACTAATTGCCCAAACGGTTTTCAGAATTTAATAAAGTAAAGCAAAAAGCTTATTTATAAACTTAAATTAAAAGCGAAGCACAAATGGAACGAACTTATGGACTTCTCCACAAGTAATGATTTTGTATCGTTTATACCTCAAAGGTGCATTTAATTTTGAATGTGGTCAAACTGTCAAATGCATGAAATATGTGAGTTGATTTTGATTGCTTACTATTAATAATGTAAAATTAACTTTAAATCTTGTTAAACAAACTTTGAATTTTAAAAATAGGTACTATGCATCTATGCGGTGTTTGTCAACTTTTATATAAGTCGGTTTGGTAGACGTTAGAAAAGTTAAATAACCTATTACGCTTTTAAGACAAAACTATTTGATATCACGTTACATGCATTTCAGATTGTTTCATAAATCTTATATAAAGAGGTTATAAGGTGAATATGTAACTTTATTAAATCTTTCCCCCAAGGTTCCCCACATTTACACATAACCTAATCTAAATTAATTAACAAAAAACCGACATCCTTCATACTTCTTCCATTTTCAAATAATGTCAGTGCATTTGCAATTATAATGCAAGCACTCCTAGGAAATTCCTACCGTAGGCTAATGCAATGCCATAAGGATGTTCATATAATGGCTTTGATTCAAGGATTCAACAGATACGTAATTGATACATTCTACTGTTAGGAATCTCCAGACGCAATCTTATTTTTGTTAGAAAGCCTAGAAAGAAAGTAAGCATTTCAAAAGCAATATTGAATTAGAGTCTCGTTCTCGAGTACTTACCGTGGCAGTTGGAGGTGAGTAATAGAGTAAGAAAAATGCCCAGGGTTGTGGTAAAAACTTCTTTAGATCTCTTCCCCGTCATCATCATCATTTTATTTTCAAGTAAAGAATCGTGCAGAATCATGGATAATCCCATAAGACAAAGTAGCATTTGAGATTTCCCAACTGTGAAAGTCTATCGTCCGTACACTTCTTATTACACGTTCAATGAGTTCAGCAAATCTATTTTGTTATGTTCTTTTTGTATCTTTACCCACCCTTCTCGTCTTTAGATGTAATTTCGTACTTACATTTACTTCATTCAGTTTACAGACATGTACAATGGTTACATAACATTACACAAGATACAAAAAGGATTACTTTTGGTTTTGCTTGGCCTCTTACGTGTGTATATTTTTATGTTTATTTTCTTACAAGAAAAAATTCCCTGCTTTCTCTTACTCAACAGAGTTCTGAGAGTTTTTATTGTTCTGTCTGGTTTAAAAAACAATGTACAATAACAAGTAACAACAATGATAGTAATAACTGTACAATTTTTTGTTTCAGAGTGGTCTAAAAGTATGTAATAACGCGTCAATTCAACTATGTACGAATAAACTAATGTGATCTGATGTAGAGATACACATCTACGTGTATGATAGTAGAATTCAAGGAAGTTTTTACAGTATTGTTTGTAACAATACGGATGTTATATCTTGGAGTAGAATATTATATCTGAAAACTGTTTTGTATGTATAACTGGAAGTAGACCAAATCACTCAAAAAAATTATTTTTGTTGGGGTTAAACGAGCCAAGGAATTTTCTTGGAATGAATTCCTTTTCGAAAGTACCAACCGCAGGGATGAGCTTAGAGAAATAAAAATAGTTAGTGGTAGTAGTGGTGGTAGGTCAACGGGGTTCAAGATGAGATGTTTGATTGAGATGAATAGAAGTTTTGATTTCAAATAGAGGAAAGTCTGTATGTATACTCTGTGTTACGTGTGTATAGTTTTTGCACTGGAGTGGGTGGTGGTTGTGCTCAGCCCGTCGAAACGAATTTAGATCGCTCGTTTACGAAAGATTGAATGGTAGGTGAATTGAGTTGAGCAGTTTGTTTATTTCTTTTATTGCCTTCTACTACTGGTTTTATGATTATGGTCACCCTGTTGTCCATTAACCCTTCCAAATGAAGGAAGACAGCCGGAGTAGACTGAAGGATCTGCAATAGAGAAAGAAAATGGCAATTCAGCAAAAAAATAAGTTAATTCTGCACCTACAACCTGTACACATTAGTGTTTTTACAACAGCTACAAACTATATGTATCGTAGTAGGGTTGTAAAGTACGTCAGTGTCAGTAGTAGTGGTAGTAGTGGCACACTTTCTTCCGTGCCGTTGAATTTTAAGCGGTATGATGTATATGTTATAGTAGTATATGTTTTAAGACGAATTGGTAAAAATAAGATCAGAATCGAAAGAAACGAGTCATGCAACATTTTATATGGTTTGAGGATTTTTGAAGAAAGCTAGTGTTATTGCTAGATTATCATGGCCTTAAGAAAAAAGCCGTATTTGGTCTTATTTAGAACATAACATTTTGGTGAAAGCTGGTATAAATGGGATTATTTTGTATTGCTTGAGGGTGTATACTCTCATCTTGTGGTTGTAACAAATGAGATAGGGCTTAATATGACCTTTCTCTATATGGAAATTAGGCCATTATTTTGGTTTTAAGGGAATATTAAATTGGGAATTAAACTTGTATTTTTGAAGGTTATATATTTTTCATATAATGCCACATCACGACGCCACATCTCATCAGAAACTGTGTCATCAGAAGTAATTACATAGCAAAAAACCATACTGTTGATTGAACCATATCTTGCCCTCGAGTCTGCAAACCAAATATTGCTCCAATTCCACAGACATTGTGAGGCACATGGAAAGGAGATTTGCAGGAAGAGCCTTGTGTCGTGTCTCTGCTTTTGTTTCATCGTTCATTTTGCCTACTATTTAAATACATGAAATGTAGCTTGTAATCGCATCATTTTCATTATAATTGTGTCATAAATACAAACATGGTGGTTTTGCTATTTCTGTCTTTAGGTAAAGTCTCATTTAAGGTCAAATCTGGCACATGTCGAGGTTAGTTTGTAGGTATTTATAGGGAATGGATTTAAGAACAAATGACAAAAGCAAATTGTTGGTATTTTAAATGGTAATTCAACTATCTTCCCATATTACCTATATAATTTGCATGCTTACTTTGTTGATTGCTCTCAAATCTTTACTTTTAGGGCAAGACTAGACGGTTACTGTAGATTTAATTGATCGTTCGTATTTATCTGTCCGTCTTACGTGGAAAAGTAAGTTTCTTATTCAACTGGGACTATATATGCAAGGAGTATTGCAGGGTTTTTTTTTCATTTTGTATGTAATTCTATACGGGCTACTACTAAATGTTCCAATTAATAAGCCTGCCAATATATGAAATGAGAGTAGTGGTGATAATAGTAGGCTTTCTGAAACATTTACCAAGAATTCAGAGATCTCCCCACACATAAAAGAAGTTTATCGATTTCTTATCATCCCAATTTTCTGAATAGCCTTTTTCTATAAGACTATAAGTAGAGCAAAACCAGCCTTTGAACTAATTGCTTTGCAATTGTGCTATCATCTAAAATTGAATGTGTTGACATCATTCATTTCTCTTATATTTTATTTATTCTGGAATTTCCCTTTCCTGTCCTATATAACTTTCTACCTTCGCTTTTACTCTTGATTAGGTTTTTAGTTGGACTTATTTTTCCTTACAAATAACGGCTGAAGTAAAACATGTTTAGAAATGAATAGTTTTGTTGCAAATATAATACCACTAATTGCCATGTTTCATTTTGCTGATTAAATCTAAAAATTAA
>JAQGAA010000711.1:0-19932 GCA_034696425.1 Isotoma viridis
AAAGGGAAGGATAATGCAATATTGAATGTGGACCAAGAAAGTACATCGTACTCGACCCTGACTGAGCAAATGCATCGCAAGATGCATTGCAACTCTTGAAAAAATCACTGTCCGAGAAACGGTGCTACCCACTACTTTTACTTTTACTTCTATCTGTGAAAAATACGCACATGTAGCAAAACTGTTCTCTGATCTATGTCCACAGTCCAGTAGTGTATTGCATATTGGCCAAAATATATATCCATCTCTTTCTAACCCTTGGGTGAGTTTACGGTGGTGGTAATAGTGTTGATACTTGGTAAAAGTGGTATGTGTGGTGGACATGAACCTAGAGAGATGTATGTGATGTGAGTGAAGGACGAAAGGAAAGCTTTTTTCGGTTCTTTGGACTACTTTTTTTCTTTCTTTCTGACTATCCACAAAATGTACTTTTACTATATGTTGTTATATTCCTCCATAAAACTATCTTTTCAGTTATATATATAAATCCAAGTAAGTACACACTGACTAGTTGTAGTAGTAGCCTCAACTCTAACCTAAAATCTAGCCCTTACAGACTCAGCCAACTTATCGAAGCTTTCAGTTTCCTTCTTTTGGGCTTGTAGATCGTTCGTGTTTTTCCTCAACTCTTCCTTTTTCTTTCGTTGTTTGTCCACAAATTTGGAATTTCTGTGAGAATCAGCCTTTTACAAGCTTGTGGTCTGTCCTGGTTGTGGCTTTTACTTGCGAGTTTTACTTTTAATTGACTTAACACATGTATCTCAAAATACTACAGGGTAAGTTGACTAAACCCGAAGTAAGCATATATATATATACATACTATAAAAGGGATGTATCCCTATTTGCATCCTAGTGTATGCCAAGGTGTAACCACATTAATTCCCAGTAGTTGTAATTTTAAATTACACCACTAATCTAATCTCCTTTTGGGAGAAGAGAAAACAAAGTAAATTTAAGTGTTACGTGATAAGGCTTTGAGCAAAGGTAGAGGAAACGTGTGTAATTAAAACTTTCTCTAATAGAAACAAATGAAGGTGAGTTATAGCTTATGTAATAGAAAAAAGGGAAAGAATGAGATTGAATGTAAAAAGTAGTTTATTTTTTCCTCTAGTACTAGGAACAAGTAGTAGTGGTCGAATAGCCGAAACAAATCAACAGCTTAATCAAGGTCTCCACAGGGAAAAAGAAGAAGAAAGGCATTGCTAATGGAACATGACAAATTCCTTCCCACTAGCTAAATGCATTACGTGCTTAAACCTTGTATGTAGTAATGTAAAGTAATCTAACTATCTAACAAAAAAACAAAGAAATTGCATGATAGCGGCATAATAATATAATAAAAAATATTATTGTATATAGTGTATATACCATAATTTTATACATATTGTATAATTATATTCCATAGTCTAACTTATATCGGTAGGTATGCATGCAGTTGTAAATTTATATTATAAACTTGCAGCCTTAAAATTGATAAGGTTGTACACATGCCATGCAATCAAAAGGTAAGTGAATTTATAAAGGGAAAGCGAAAGAGAAAAAGTGGCGAGATTTATTAAATGTTAGAAGTATTTTTGCAAAGATATTGTTAGTTATTTAATACCCATGCTAGTAGTGCGTAGGTACACTTTTTTACGATATGAATATAAAAATAGGAATCAAAAACAAAAATACCATCTAGCTTAAATATCAGGCTACAAATTAAACTAATAAATGCAATATATCATGCATGTGTTTTCTTATATGTTAAAGTGCACCTACCTGGTCACATATTTAAATTACTTACAACTGGTATTTATTACAACTCATGCCATTCTGTAAAGTTATTGAGTTTGTTTTTTATCAAAAGAAATATCAATACATTTGTTAACTAACCTTATATGAACTATATGATAGTTAGTGAAACCTTTATATTCTATTTCTCTTCTTGTTTTTCTTTCTTTCCCTTTCCCTAACAAATTTATACAGGTAATTTAGTGAAAGTGACAATGAAAGTAAGATTCTTCTCTTACAAGAAAATTAGCAGTATGAGATTGCAATTCTTTTGCAATTTTGTAACTTAAGATACTACTACTCTAAGTGAAAGTAGAATTGCATTGCGTTTTATTACTTTAGTCTAACTTATATCGGTAGGTATGCATGCAGTTGTAAATTTATATTATAAACTTGCAGCCTTAAAATTGATAAGGTTGTACACATGCCATGCAATCAAAAGGTAAGTGAATTTATAAAGGGAAAGCGAAAGAGAAAAAGTGGCGAGATTTATTAAATGTTAGAAGTATTTTTGCAAAGATATTGTTAGTTATTTAATACCCATGCTAGTAGTGCGTAGGTACACTTTTTTACGATATGAATATAAAAATAGGAATCAAAAACAAAAATACCATCTAGCTTAAATATCAGGCTACAAATTAAACTAATAAATGCAATATATCATGCATGTGTTTTCTTATATGTTAAAGTGCACCTACCTGGTCACATATTTAAATTACTTACAACTGGTATTTATTACAACTCATGCCATTCTGTAAAGTTATTGAGTTTGTTTTTTATCAAAAGAAATATCAATACATTTGTTAACTAACCTTATATGAACTATATGATAGTTAGTGAAACCTTTATATTCTATTTCTCTTCTTGTTTTTCTTTCTTTCCCTTTCCCTAACAAATTTATACAGGTAATTTAGTGAAAGTGACAATGAAAGTAAGATTCTTCTCTTACAAGAAAATTAGCAGTATGAGATTGCAATTCTTTTGCAATTTTGTAACTTAAGATACTACTACTCTAAGTGAAAGTAGAATTGCATTGCGTTTTATTACTTTATATGATCGTCTTGGGTGTAATACACCTAGGAAAAAGTAGATTGAATTGTAACAACTGACGGATGAAATGAATGAATGAATGGACATTGACACTCAACACTGACCGCACGAGTGAGTGAGGTTGAGGTACATACTACTACTACTAAAAATATATACAGAAGTCTACGAGTAAAACTAAACAACGTGTACTCTTGATATATACCGGGGGAGAAAGTTGACTCGAGACTTTCTCCCAGAGTAAAAAGTGTAAGTAAAGAATTACCCAGGTTGAGTTCAGTCCAGTAGTCAGTAGCAATAGTGCAGTCCAAGGAAAAGGACAGTACGATACGAAAAATGAACCACAAACACACACGATCTCAAGTTCACGATACGATGACTAGAAAGATGATGATACACACACAAACAACACACACAGACAAGAAGTACAGCTACACGAGACTTGAGAGTTTTTTCTCTTTTTTATCCTTACTTAGTTGATGATAAGCCTATCAAAGGTGTTATGTTTTGTTGTGTGTGTGTGTGTTTAGATACAAACTTTTTGTACAAGACAAGATGAGCAGCAGCGTTGATTTGGTAAAGTCAGTATACTTATGGGTTATGGTTGGTTAGGGTTTTAGGAACTTAGACACGAGTTCAATACACGATAATAAATACAAGTATATAATATTATGTAATAATATATTGTAATAGTAAAAGTAGTAGTAGTCTCTAGTAGAACTAGGATCTAAAAGTAGTAAGATTCTCACAATTTCTCTTTTTCTAAGTTGATCCTGGTACTATGTATAGTGTTAGGTTTTGTGAGAATGTGGTTGGTGGTATTGGGGGAAGAAGAAAGAACGAGATTTCGGTAGTTAGGAACTAAAGAACAGAGTCCGCATGGATGTGCAGCTTCCTATCGACTGTTTGAGTGAGGCAAAGTCTTGCTATTTGCATGACGATCGACTGAGGTCCTAATTAATGCGGGGCTTGGGATAATGACTGCGATTGCGTCGTGTCCCGTGAATCCGAAAGCGCAGCAAACGAACCGGGCAGGATAGTTGGGTTAGAATACCCGCTTACACTTACACACACATACACACTACTAGTAGTACATTATTACATAGTAGTCAGAAGAAGTAGTAGTAGTTTTGTAGAAGAGGTTTAGAATCAACCATCTCAAACTAAAGAAGGAATAACGACACAGCAAATCATAATCATCAAGCTCAAAGCCCCACTGCCATCCTCTCTGTCTGTTGTCTCTTCTTTCTCCCTTTCTTCTTTTTGCTTAATACTTTCTCCTCCTTTTTTATCTATTACTTGAGATGAGTAGATTCTACATACAACTCACTTTTTCATGGGTATAAGAGAAAGATGCAGGGCTAGGACCACTTTCAGTATCATCAGCTCAGCAGCAGTAGCACTAGCAACCGAGTCAGATTATCTTTATCATCATCATCATCAACATCATCTTCTTAGCTCTTAACTTTCTTCAAGGAAGAATTCAGAAAACAACTTAATTTGAGTTTTTGCCTTTTACTAACTTTTCTTTCTTTCACTTTGCTCAAAGGACTCGAAGGAATTGTCATTAATACATTTACTTCGTATTGCGTAATTACTCTAGCCGAAAATGACCCAACCTGCTGTCTCACTCTTTTGTCTCTGATCTATTTAGTTAGTTTTATAAGCTTACAACTTTGCCTTTGCTTACTTCAGCGAAATCCTCTATTTTATGTATTTGTATAAAATCCTTGTTCTTTCCTGGATATGTATGTAGTTAAACCTAGGATTCTAACTGTTTTCATGTCATCACTTCTCTCTACTTTCCGTCTATCTCTATATACTTTCTAGCATAACCACCACTACTTCTACACCACATTTTTCTCCCGGATGGACTTTTCCACCAAGGGTTATATAAGACAACATTACCAATAATGTGTATGTTTATGTCTATCTATAGTTCTTTCTCATCTCAACAACTCTCTAGCATGTTCTCACTATTCTAGATCCCTTCTCCCCTATTAATGACCACATGAACAATTTTACTCCTCTTTTCGGACTTATCCCCGTCAAAAATCAATTCGGTTTCATTCACCAGAGAAAGAGACGATATCTAAATCCAATCCAACTGTTTCTATCAAAATCAAACTAACTGGCCCTAGGCACGTGCTATCCACAAGTACAGTACCGTGTGGCACTGTGACTCTAGAACGGTATCTCGTCCCCACCTCCACTTTACCAAATGAATGTTTGTCCTATTAACGTAATACTTTGCCCTATTATAATCCACAATGCCAACCTCCAATCCACATGGATTTGGTAGATATAATCGAAATAGAGATACCAATTGAGTCTTTATGCTATACCACAATAATAGAACAGACCAGGGTTATCTAACTACATGGTATTATTATACCTTTAAAAAATATTGCATTTTTTATTCATTCTGAACTAGTTATAAGTTAAATCCATCCTCATACTATTGGAAAACTAAAACTATACAGTGCAATACTTTAATCTTGGCTTTCATGGATTAACTCATAAAACTATGAAGCATCACCAACCACACTCACCGAAGTGTCATGTCACCGTCACCAGTTGAAGTCAAGTCACCAATCCTTCACTTTTACTGGGATAACCTTCCACATTGATTCTCTTTTACACATCAGCCCCAACCCAAAATCATATACGAAACATTCTCAGCATAAAAATCACCTATATCAAAACCGAATCTCATCCCACATTATATTATTGATACATGCTCTACCACTACCACCGACACAGGCATTGTGATTTGATACGATACGATATTTCAATCCACACAACCTCGTTTCTCGGTCATGGTTCAGTTTCACTATAGATGTGTAATGTTACCATCTAACCAAAATACAAGCATGCTTTTTTCTTTCTTTCATTCTCTTTTTCGCTCATCGTACTCCGTAAACCTTCTCATAACCAAGAGAGAATAGTAGAAGCACTACTGCTCTATCCGGGTAGTAGGATAAAGCCCGTTTTGTTATAGCATATCAGTGTATTTATGGCATATACAGAAACAAGATACAACTAAATTCTTACATAATACACGAGACTTTTAGCTATATATAGTTTACAAGCAAAGGTAAGTCCGTAGTAGTAGTAATAGTAGTAAACCAACGAGAACGCGAAAAAAACTGTCGATAAGACGCCGGGTGTTTTCTTATCCGGACGGAGGTCGGGCTTTTTCTATGAATGAATGAATGGTTTCTCTTCTAGCATTTACTTCCATCATCTATCTACATCCTTATTTTCAACATTGACTCCGATACATGCAATATAATAATGTAGCATATAGTGCGTGTGTTTCTAAAAAAGGTTAACTTTTACAGCCACAAGCTCAGAATATTATTTCCTGGATTCCTTGCATCTTTTTTTTTTCTTAGTTTGGCAGAACCCATTCCTTTCATGGTTATATCTTTTGCGCAAACTTCACACTTACATTAATCGCAAGCTTAACACATCAAAACCACTTTATATACACTACTGGATATGGTTCTGTACTTGAGTAATTAGAAACAGAAATTCTATTCTGCTATTTTAAGCGAGCTCTATTTACGCATTCTTCTATTTACACACTGCATTAAATTTCATGGAATGTAAAGGTCACAGGAAAACTTAGTTTCCATTTGTAATATCATTATTACAACGCAAAGACGCAATAATTCTATGAATTCGTAATAATAATGCAATTATGCAAATTCAATTCTGATTCTTCAATCTAGAACATTTCTAATCAAATCAAACTTTTTTGGAGCAAGGTATGTTTGCCTTGAAATACGTAATAATAAATAATTCAATAAATCCTTCACAAGGCTACAAATAATATCTACCAATCATTATTTCTATTTATACCATATTTCTCCAGTAATCTAAAAATTCAGACTTAAACTATAAAATCACTAAAATTTCCTTACCTTTTTAACACCAAGCTGGAAACAAGCATCCGGTAATCTTCCTTACATAAACGATAAAAGAGTTAGCCCGTTTGATAAATCAATTCACCGGAAAAATGTTTATATCACTTTTCCCCAGTAAGTAAGTTCATTTAAAATTCATCATCCATCCACTAAAAATAGATTGTCAGTACAAGAGTAATTAATTTTACACTAAAATCCAACAAGTACTTTTAACTCTTATGCAAATCCGATGAAACTTTATACGATGGGAGTATTTAAAAAGAGTTTTGTTTCACCATTCAAACTAACCCTTGATAGATAGCAGGAGGTCTTATGAACAAAGTAGATGAGCCAAATGGTTAATTAGGTTTATTATTCATCCACTTCACACTTGGTTCCTGTCTGCATATTAATTACTCACAAAGTTCATATCATAAAACTATCTATACCAAGTCTCACTCAAGTTATTATTATTATTCATAAATTACTCATTCACTTTTCCCCTTTTTTTCTTTGAAATCAAAAACGTACTTAAATACACCCGATAGGGGCTCATTCACTCTTTTGTTTTTTCACACTTGGAAGTAAACTCATAAACGCCATTAGTCATTTGCATCTATTTCACCGTATAATTGCTCCTTCCTAGAAACAAACCAAAAAAAGCATTAAATTAACACCAACTGATTTTACTCTTACTGAAAAACAAGGGGAAACAAAATATAAAAATCCTCACGGAATATCATACACCCAGATGGTAAAGCTATTTTACCATTACTTACTAACTTACTAACTATTTCTGTCCCAACTCGCCCTAACCCAACCTAAACCAACTAGAGGGGTAATGTGACTCAACCTATTTTTGTGTGATTGCTCTTACTTTTCCTGGTCACTCGGTAAACTCGGGTAATATCTTTCTAGCTTGGAACTTCTTTTCCAGTATATTCGGTCTTTTTCTTATTTCCTCTTTGAGAAAAAGTTAGTTTCTTTTTTTCTTCCTATACTACTACTTCCTACAGGCAATGCTAGCCTCCTTACAGAAATACACTGTTACTCTTACTGACTCTCACAGTAGTAGAATTTAAGCCCCTCACACACTCAATAAATTCTCACCCTTCATGAAACAAGTCTCAAGCCCCATGTCACTTGTGACTACTGACTGCCAAGCCAAATGTCCAAAGTCAAAAGTCAACTTTTCCCTTCAGAGGAGAACATCGAACAAGACAAAAATCACACTCTTCAGTGTAGTTTTTATGTTTGTAAACACTATCATTATATTAGATACAAATACAAACGCTAAATACTCACAACAAAAGCTTAACAATTCCAATATGCTTTATAACGATCTATCTTTTTTCTCTTGTAATGGGAAAAAAATTGATTCTGGATTCCTTATAACAACATAATGTCGTCGATCAGTAGGTTGGTATTATTCTTGTCTATGCCAAAAGGTTAAAACAATTCTACAAAAATCCCAACACACATTAACTACCTAGATGTATAGTATCTTTTTGTGCTTAATTTAATTTAATTCTTTCTCTCTGTCTTACTTAATAGCAGTTGTGGGATGTCGTACCAAACTAGAATTTATTTTCACTTTTCTCTCTTCCTTTCTTCCTCTAATTGAAGAGTTCTCTAATTGTAAGCTACAGCGTTTTTGCTCCGTAATCAATGAGAGCCAAGCCAAGGAGTAGTAGTAACCAGATCCAAGCTGCTTTCTCTCTCGTTTCTCTTTTCTTCGTGATAAAGTTTAATTAATTAACGCTCTAAGCTATCAAACAATTTCCTATTGTCTAATCTTAATCGTAATTTGCTGCAGTGATTAAACACTAATGTCTTTCACTTTAGTTTTTTTTTTCTTATTATTACGTTTTCTAAACTAAGTAATAATACTTAGACTACCGGCTTGCTATATGGTTAGAGTATGTATTTGCTAAAGAAATTGCATATAGGCATGCGATTGCAGGACTGCAAGCGCAACGTACACACATTGTTATGTTAGCTTGGTATGTAATTTTATATCAAGTTCAGGTTTTTCATATATAAAGTACATGTGCTCGAGCTGCTTTGATGCTTCACTGCAATTTTTTATTTGTATAAGAGTCTCTAAGTTATTTTTTAATATTATGGTGATTCAACTTCTGAGGCATCAGTTTGAGTTGATCTTTAATATTGGTCGTAGTAGTAGTAGTATGGAATTGTCAGTAAGAGATACACACAAACGGTAAATGCTTTACGGTATGAGACGACCCCAAATATTTCCTTGAATTGTATACAGATGCAATTTTTTCTTTCTTTAGTTGATGTTCATTTCACACCACATACCCCCAAGTAGATGTGACTTGGTAGTACACAGAGTGTAAAAGGAAAAAGGGCATGTGGATTGTATATTTGTTGTGGTGTCCGTGTTGATTTTTATAGTGCATTTGTTGCAATATTGCAATTCTAGATGATGATCACGATACGATGGTAAGAGATGGATAGAGAAAAGAAAGAATATTGCGTTATAGTATATTATAAGGTTTTAACTTGGGGAATTGTGAAGCTTTGGGTTGGTATCCTAGAAGTGGTAGTCGAAGAACGGATGAGCGAAGTATAGCTGATTCGATAGAAGACGTGTACACTGGTTGAATGACTGGATACTCTGGATTCTGGATGTAAGTTTTGCTTTTGAGCTTGAAACTGGAAGTCGAGTCGTCTTCTAATGCTTCGATGTTCCCAAAAAATCAAGCAGTTCTCTACAGCAACTTCAAGACTGAACAACTCCTTCTGGTTTTCTCTGCTTTTTTTTGGTTTTGGTTTTTTTATTGCTCAAGATGATTTCGCTAATGCACCCGTATGTTTGCTTATGGTAGTCAATGCAATGGTAGTAGACAATCTGTGCGGACGAGTAAAGTTGCTACGGATGAGACAAAAAAATTGCAAGGACACAGTTTAGTGCAACTGATCTGCTATTTTATCACCCTTGGTCAAGATTTTTGAAGACAAGTTATCTTATATATGTTCTCCTAGGTTCAGGGATATTGAATGAGGAGAATGATCGGAGTATATAAAAAGATTAATTAGTAGTAATTAGTTAAAATTGATTGAATTTTTAAATTACGTATCTATTTTTATCTGTATTCTTATATTTGCTTATTGAATATAGTGGCTAATTCTTATGAGTAATTAAAAGATTATGTATGTAATAGATTTGGTAAAAAATTGAATTATTGTTAAAAATTACTATTTTTATTATTAAATTGTTTTTACACGTGATAGTTAGATTCAAGGTGAGACGAAGGTGTTAGTTTTTTCAGCGGTTGGTAGTAAATATTATTATTATTGTGAAAGGAAATTTTTCCTCTAGAGAAAGTATCCGTGTCTCCCTTCTCTCTCTTGCTCCGAGCTAACTAAAAAAGTAAGTAGGGAAAGGAGAGTTTTGTCTCGTGGTTATAAAGCTAGAGAAAGTTTACTCTTTCTTGGTTTCCCTTACTTTCTTCCTTCTTATTTCTTTGTAAGAAACAGAAGTAATAGTAAGTATGTATTGTGAGAAAGTTGTTTGATGAAAGTCGGTATCGGTCTCTTGTACTTGGTAAAAGTACGATGTATCTCGTGTGATACGGTAGTACGGTATGGTCTTGTTAAAAAAGAGCAAGAGGTTTTGCTTGGCACGTTAGCTCTGGAGCTCAGCCTTTTCAGGACTAAATTAGAAAGAAGATATTAATTACGAAAATCGAGACGGAGCTAGCCAGGGACGCGCATGAACCACGTGTTCATTATCTTTTTACTAGCTAAGAGAGGAACCAATAGGGTCGGGCCCGTTTGAGCTCAGGAGAATCCCAGATTCATCAGTGCGGACCTTATTCGTTGTTTTAATTATCTTAGCGTAAGGTTATGCAAGAAGCAAGGGTTAGATAGAACGAGTATTTGTTCTATGATGAGGATGATGAGGATGATGATGATGATGATATTATGATGGCATTGCTTGAGTTTGCTTGCATTGGTATGATGAGGGGTTCTTCCAGGGAGTGCAATTCAAACTAGCACCACTGATCATGATACTCTTAAGTTCTAAGCTATGCTCCAGCAGCAATATTATTATTCTTCGGTAACCAAAACCAGCAGAAAGTAAGTGGTGGTGGAAACTTCAGACTAGACAACTTTTCTCCACTAATATAAAATTATACAGCTTTTATATTACAAGTTACGTATCTCTTTAGGAAGTTTAAGTTGCTTGTATGTATATCTGGGGCTGCTGGCCTTCAGCAATGTTTAAGAATGGGCGAGGCCGAGGACGATGACGACCAATGGGTCTAAAGCCATCGTTTCAAGCCTCTCCTACTCATTTGCATTGTCACATTTGCATTTATTCATTACGTTAAATGCGCCCACTATTTCTACTTTAGAAGAGTTGAGAGAAGAACTTATTCGGGTATTATTAAAACAGTGTTCTTAGCCCATGTTCTTCTCCCCTTGTATCATCATTTAATAGTTCTAGTAGTACTTAGTTAGTTTGAGTACTTAGTAAAGTTAATAGTACCAGAGTATGCAATATTAATACCTGACTAACCCGACCAATCAGTTTAGTTAGTTTACTACTACCCAATACCATTATCATCATCACCTATCATTATCCATCTAATATCCTTTCATTTAAGCCCACCACCACAGTCGATGACCGGATAGAGCTTATGTTTAAACGAAGTAGGAATTGATGCCAGATATAATTTAGTCCAAGTATACTGCATGCTAATACTTTTGGGGACTTTAGACAATCATCATGATGATAATAAGTTTGATACAAACTATTAAATGCTCTAAATTTCTTCAAAAACAGAAAGCTCACTTATCCAGAAAAGATAATAACTTCAGAAGTATTTAAGTGCTTCGAGGTCTTCTCTTTAAATATATGTAGAAACAACAAGCTATTATATATCTCTTTGATGCTTCCACTCTCTCTCATGCTATTATTATAAACAATCGCTTTTTTGCTTACAATTATAGTTTTAACTGTCATCCAACTTATATCATTAAAGCAAACCTGCTGTCCTCCTCCTATGTCCTTATTATCTCGTCTTTTTTTTCTATTTCTACTTTTTTAGTTTATTTGTACATGTACTTATACTGTGTTTTATAACCACTTGAGTAATGCAAACCACAACAGGAAAGCTACACTTGTTTCTAATCGATAATCTACTCAAAAACAAGTAAATGTGTAGTTTCGAATAAATAGAATAATCAATCAGATAATTTAAGCATCTATAAGCATCAAATCGACCTATCATTAAAAACGTATCTGAATATCATCTAACCCTAGCCTATATTATGGAATTGTAAATACTAAGGATTTTGTATTTTTGTATTTTGCAGGTAATAATTTCTGTGGGGTATTTTTGTTATTAGGATGAACTACTTTTGAATATTAACTCAGGAAATGTAAAAAGGTTGAGAGGTTATATTGTATTTAAAACTAGTTAGTTATGTATGAAAATAATTCTGAGCTAAATTGAATTTAAAAGCGCATATTTACTACAATAATTGACTTCAATTAAGGTTTTCATATTGATTGAAATAAGATAAAATGACATTTGACATTAAGCTTTGAATGCTTTTTCCAAGCTTTTTCTATCTAAACTCAAAGTTTATTCTATCTAAATTCATACAATACAAACCTATGAATTTTGTAAAAGGTGTACAAAATTTGTTATATCAAACTAATACAAATGCACCAATAGAAAAAAAATGATGAGAAGCCTACGTATTCAACATTATGTAACTTTTCTCATTAATATTTTACAATTGTGAAGGAATGTTTGGGTTAGCCAGTCGATCAAAAATAAGACGACGACATCCACATCACATCACATGATGTAATGCAACATAACTTTATGAAGTGAAGGGTCCTTATCAAAGGACAGGATCATTCCCTGCCTTCAAGTCAAGACTCAAAAAGAAGACTTGAACTTGACTTGAAAGCTGAAGAGACCTTTCTCTCTCTTTCTGTCTCACTGTGTTCATACTTTTAGATCTAAAGGGTCGTGACATTGTACAAATCTCACATTGGGATCTCTTCCTTATATCCTAGGCACTCACACACAGTATCATACAAAACACGTCAAATTGTTCTATTTTCCAAAAGAGCCTTTCAAGGGATGGCTAACTTAAGTAGCCTGTCTGTAAAAGACCTGCAAACTATCAACTAAATAAACGAACTATTAATCCTTTTCTAGTCAAGATCATTAATAAAACAGGATAGATATTTATTTATACTATTTATACAGGGTAAAAAGGAATGAGCAATGACAAGAGTTCGTTAGTATGCAGGTGGGAGTATATGGAGACACACTTGTAGTTGATATCATACTGAGATATTTA
This sequence comes from Isotoma viridis, assembly GCA_034696425.1. Taxonomy (NCBI): domain Eukaryota; kingdom Metazoa; phylum Arthropoda; class Collembola; order Entomobryomorpha; family Isotomidae; genus Isotoma; species Isotoma viridis. The sequence goes on from JAQGAA010000711.1 coordinate 13,086, forward strand.
ATTAAGAAAATAAAAGGATCCTCGTCTTTACTCTCTCTCTCTCCTCCATCAGATTTTTTATCGTTATTTTCATACCTTATAAATAAAAACATACCTTGGGATCATACCTAACTAAACACAATTTTAACAAAAGATACCTAACATTATTGCCCCTTATGGCCTTCTGGTAAATTTAATAAAAAAAAGTCTGCTCTTGCTTGTTCAACTACAATATAATATATTCTAATATACAAAACTAAACTACTAAAGTACAATTACTAAATAACAATGCTTAGAAAGCTTAAGTCTTGAATTTTGTTATTCTATTTCTCTCTCCTTCCTTTAAAAAATACACAAGGGATCAATGTTAAATAAAAGTATTAAATTGTGTTCATCAATTCTCAATACCCGTTTTATTAAAAGCTTAAACCTCATAGTTTTATAGTCTCTCAGTCTCTCCCTCACCATCATCACAATCACATAACAATGCAATCCCAATCCCAATCATCGCCCACTCATATTAGGAATTGGTGTTGTGAGAGTTTGTTAAAGAGGTTTTATTATACGATCGTATAATATTATCAATACCTAATGTTATTTAAAGCAAGCCAAGAAGGGAATAATAAGTTGATGATTTCGATGTCGATGTCAATTTCCATGCATATGATACACTACACACCAAGTATTCTATTATTTTGCTTTCCACTTGATTTAGCCTGGTGAGACGCTCATCTTCAGATTCACCATTAAGACCTTGAATCTCTAATCAGAATAACAATGACCAATGATCGAAATGTCAAACATCTATCCTATATACTCACCTTAGTAGTTGGGCTTTGTGTAGAAATTACTACAAGATACTTACTATAGATGCAATGAATGAGTAATCCCGAAGGAAGATGAGCTACTATATGCGCTATACTTTATACTTTGATATAATGAATATGCTATGTAAAGATATGCCAATATGACGTTCATATGTAGAAAAACTTACCTTTTACGGATAAGCTCTTATACTGTATAAAATACAGAGGCTTTAATACAAATAGTACAACAGCAGCTTATGCTATTCAACCCCACAAAATTTCTTATTTCGTGCTAATACCAATAACCTTTAAAAATTAGCATATATATAAGTGTAATAGTTATACTAATACAAACTCATCTCCGTCGTTGTATTAGTTCTTGATCTAATATTTCAAAATTTATATGCTTCAATTATTACAAGAGAAGAAGTAGTTGGTTCAAATCAAAATCAAATCCCTACCGACAACGACCACCAACTCTAATCAAAATTCTATTATTCTGTTGAGAAATAAATGAATATTTATTGTTGGTGGTGGTAGATAAAGGTTGCATGTTTAAGATTTTGCACAAGTTAGTAGTGAATGGTGATGCTTCTTAGTATTACCGTAGGATAAGTAGTTATAACTTAAATTGATTTCGTTTCATAATCTTGCTGTCGTCAATGTACTCTAATATCCTCTTAATAAACTCCCCTACCCTTGCTTTCCTTCCAAAGGTCAAATTTGCCTATTTCTTCAGATGATTCAACGGTTCCAACTTCATCGTTCTTTGTTCAAGAGGAAAAATCCAATCCACTTCATTATCCCTCACCAGGCATCTTCAATTAATTTTTACTTTACTCCCATTCACATTGTATTCACACACGTTGTTGGTTGCGATGCGATAGTAAATGCTTTGGTAAGTAGTTGTGGTATTGAATCCTTAGATTCTCATATTATTACCACGAAGGAAGGAAATAGAGGAAAGTTCTTTAATTGATTTCCTACCATGGTAAATGGTAGCAAAGGTAAGTTGTAAGACTGTAGGAGTATAAAGTTGTGATCATCACGATGCAATTTATTTTTCCATCGAGACTTTAATAATGCATTCCAGGGAACAGGGAATGTAATTATGCTTGTATAATACTAAAGTAAATGGAAATGCTTAGCTGGACTTTGCACTACGGTTTCATTTATTTATTTCTCATCAGCTTTGAATTGCATGTTACCCGTCAAGTCAACCTTGAAGGCCACCTGCTCTATGTAAAAGTTTGCATATTAACTTATGCAAATAATTGGAAGTGTTCATTGCAACGTAAAAATTGTTTGATTAGAACTAAGAAATCAGAAAAATATTAAGTGTATGGTTGATTAAGTTTCAATTTTAAAATCTCTTCAAATAAGTTTATTGCCACATGTGTGTGGAGTGTGGAACCCGAAAAGTATTTACAAGTAGAACATGTATCTTAGTTGCAGATTTTATTTTGATCTGTATATCATCATCATACATGATGGGATTATGACACTGGTTAGAAACATGAGAGAATCTTTACAGGAAGATGGGTTGGGATATTTGAAAATGAATTATGCAAATGAATAAAAGTTTAGTGGGAATACTTTTCTCATAATTCCCTTCAAGTTATGAATTTTCTGGAAATTTGCCAAATGATGTACTTTTAAGCAGTATAAAATAAATTATATTTTCTCTAGCACACACACAAGTCTTTATTTTACTATGAGTAAAAGTCAACAGTATGACACTACTTTGATATTATATTATAATACTTTACCTACTGTTATATATTGTAATATTCTTTTAGTAAAACTTTGCCTAACTAAATCCATCCCACACATGCACCACTAAAACAGAATCGTATCGTTTGCGTACCCTAAAAATTTGCAAATTTCTAACATTTAAATAAATCTTGGGAAAAGTACATCTTTAATGTTGTGGAATGACTTCACACTACGACTGAAATATCCGAATTTTAGGAAGTAAGGGTTATATGATTCTTATGCAGAGTAGTGTCGTTATGATATTGTTTCATATTATATAAGTAACCAAAAAGAGAGAAAACCAGAACTGGCTCATTTGCATTTGTATGTGTTTATACTTGAGAAATTCTATAGATCTGAAAGTAGTCAAAACTTTCTAGGATTTATATGGTTTCACGTATTAAACCGTATACCTTGTGTTTTTCAAGTTTTTAAGTCCAAGTTATTTCATCCTGACGTCTAGCCTTTAGCCCCCTAAAGTTCTTATTCTAAATAGCATCTCACTCACGGTCATAAAGTCCAATGAGTAAGGTTTGATTGTGTCCACGTGTGATATCTCTTTATCATACAAATTCCCCTCTAAATTAACCCGAATCTTGAAGTATTTTTTGAAACAATAAACGATACATGAAAATGAAACGCTTAAATCCCACTAAACACAACCATCAAGAACCTAATACATTTCCAGATATTTGTTCACAAAGCCATTACAAGCCGTTAATAAATTTAAGTGAGAAACCTAAATGGGATTGATGTGAAAATAATTGGGAAACTCCTTTGGCTGATCACCGTGAGAGTATTTAATCGGACTAAGACACGGAGATCTTAAGATCCAATCCAACCCAAGAACAAATACAACTTCTTCCTGGCACTAACTAATACTAGGTACAAGCTTAAATGTATTTTCTGTTGTTCAAGAGGAAGTCGCTTTCATAGGGTTAAGTTTCAATATATACTACACAATTTGAGTAGTTTCATCCTAGAGTACCATACGAAATAAAATAAGATAGATATGTATCTTCATCTTCTATTGAATTGAAAGTTAGAAAAGAGAAAAAAGTCAAAGGAAGGAAGAAAAAGGGCAAAGTTTGTTGTATTTGAGATGATGAGAATAATAGTAGGGTAGTTGAGTAATAGTAGTAGTGGTGGTGGTTGTGTAGTAATCCAAACTAGGTGATATAGTAGTAGTGATACTAATAGAAATAGAAAAGTGAAGATTTTGTGGATATCTTCCATTCTAAATGCTCTATATCAGACCATCACCACTACCACCACTGCGAATTAGCCCGAATCAAGTGCAAACACACGGTACGGTAGACTGGTAGACTTCCTTTAATTACTGCGATCCACAATGTTCGCTTGAGTTAACGGAACAAGCCGCTAAAAGTAGTTAATGATTCTTTCTCGTTGCGGACTAAACACTAAAGAAGCATTGAAGCAGGAGTAGGACCGAGTCTTCTTAAGATTGGTCTTCTTGCTTAAGTCTTTACCCTTCTTCCTTGTGTAAAGAGATCTGCTTTCTCTACTTTCTTTCTTCAAAGTAGAACGAGAGTCCAGTGTACAGTCACATGCACACATGATGATGGTGATGACGAAGATGGTTTTGGTGATGGTATGTAAGTATGGTGAACAGTTTCTCCTCACTCATTGCCTAAGATCTCTCTTATTTTGCCAAATAATAAGATCAGTAGGTAGTAGTAGTAGTGGGTGCTTGCTTGGTTTTCTCCAATATCCTTGAGGATAGAGTGTATAGTAGTATTAAAGAACTGGTGTGTTCTTTCTCGGTCTTTAAGAAGAGTTTTAACAAAGGCCAGGAAGAGGAAGAAGTGAAGCATAAGAACAAGAGAAAGCTGGCAACTAAAGAGCAAATGAAGAAAAAACACGTGAAAAGAAGAAGGCCAACCAAAAGTAATTTCTTGCACAAGAAAAAGAAATAACAGAAACAGAATCATCATCAAAACTATAGTCGAAAAACTCTGGCAATTTCACTACTGAATTCGTCAAACCGTCTAACTAAAATAGTTCTGATATGGTTGGGAACGATGATAATACTGACTGATTCGTCTGCTACTGATTATCAACAATAAAGAAGATCCTGTCTTACTTTACTTTTTGTTTTTCATCTCTCATCCTTTAACTTACCCTGACTTACTTCCTTTACTTGATCTGATCTCTTACTAATACTGTAATCAAATATCGGGCGAATTATCCCAATGTAATAATAATTTGATAACTTGGGAGTTTTTATACAAAAGAATTCCTTTAGTACGATGATGTCATATTACAAGATATAGGAGCCAATAAGAAAATCGCAAACTTTTTTTTTGCTGCTTTAGTATTTCTAGTCTCATATGTATGTACGTACAAAGAAAGCGTAGCACCTGGGTTGAATTAATTTTTTCTTAAGAAAAAATGTAATTAAAACATTGATATAAACAAAATAATTTTCATAGCATAACAATTTACATGCCTGCAATTACTATTGGTACCCTTAGAAAATTACAATTGCTTATCAATTTAAAGTCAATCAGAGAATTTTACATTAAAAATCAGACACACACACACACACACATCATCAAAATCAAATCTTGATTGCTCATGTATCATCAAATACCTGTATGTATAATATAGATACATTATTGTACGTGCTACATTTCATTACTAGAGCCTAATCATCATTCATCATCAATAGAGTACGAATCGAAAACTGTTCAGTGAACTTTCTGTCCCACGGCGTCAGCCAAACCAGGGATAGATTTGTATATACAAGATGTATAACTACTATCAACATCAAGTAAAAAAGAGGGCTAATTGCAATTTGTGATTTAGCAGTACAAAGTTCGGCTCATTAGTAAAGTTTGCAAAAAATCGACCACATATTATTATGATTATTATCATTGCATTCAAGTATAAGCTAGAAGTAAATGAGGATACAAAAGACTACTAGTTAATAATATGCCAATTGATCCAAAGAATCCATATAGCATAAGATACATGATAATTTGTTTGTATTTTGCCCAAGGGGAAATTAGAACTATGGACTCAGTTTTTTGATGAAAGATAAATGTGCTTTGAAGGCAGTTATTGGCTCATTGGAATCAAAATGGGCACTGAACTCCACTTCGTGGCTCATCTTTCTTGAGAATGTTATCAGAAAAAAATCGGACCCCAATTTATGGGATTTTTCCTCCTCACCCATTCATTCATCCATGCTAACTTAAATGATACTATATATTGAATTCTTCTTAAACTATGCCTAGGATTTAATACACAAATGAATTCTGCGGAGAGTAATATGGATTCCACCAATATAGTTTATACAATTGTGCAGATGAGATGATGATGAGTGACAAAAAATTAATGAACATGCATAACTTGACGGCGCCTTGTAAAATCAGACAGGTAGAGGATAAAGAGAGACTCCTTTTGATAATAAACCTGTGATGAGTCTCTTACACAGAAAGTTAGATGAATAAATAGATCTATAAGTTTCATTTCACCTGTATTGGGTGCAATTATTATTTCCCTTTTTCTTATACCTGGCTGCCATGTCTGTTCTCAAATATGTATGAACTCATGAAGTCTCTCGAAGAAAAGTCAAAAGTATGTTATTTTCAGAGACAGACTGGCTGCATAGTTCACTTAACTTTATTATTATCACGATGAACTGCTTTTTTTATTTGAGAGACTTTAAAAAAGCCAGATCTACTTTTTCTTGCATCGTTTTGCTATTTTTTACTAAGAATTCAAGTGGTACTTGGTGTAAATGATGTAAAATGCAGTGTTATAGTTTAAATTTATGATGAATTTAGTTTTTTTATAAGTATAAAAGCAAAGGTGAGTTCAAACCCAGAAGGGCTTGTAATGCTAGGGGTTTGTATTGTACAACTACTAATACTACAAGGTGATTTTGTTTGTCATTCAATCTAGAAAAGGTGAGAATTGTTTATTAGAACATTGTCGTGAGTCATGTTAGCTAGATGAATTATTAAAAACGAAATTGTAACTTAAAATGCAAATGACATGTTTAAAACAGAACTTGAACATGCATTGTGTAGTATCAATTTCATATCACCCTTCCCTTTCTACACTATATATGTTAAAATAAAACAAACATTGTTTTTTATGATCTAATTCTCTTTACGAGCATTAAAATCATTTTATTACACTTTATAGTAATAGGTTTGGATGTAAGTAAACTACAAAAGCAAATTTTATTTAGTTACATTTAATTGACAAAGGAGTTGTAGTGTACAAAGGGACATTTTAATTTTGCATGTGTTTGTCCTCTATCCATGATTCAGTAG
>JAQGAA010000712.1:0-19923 GCA_034696425.1 Isotoma viridis
TTCAGTTATAATATAATATGCTTCCCTGTCCCGAGTTGAATTGAGACTGAATGAGTGAAACGAAACACGAGATAGTTTGCATATTATTGTAAGCAAGCTCTAACTACCTATACCTAACTGAACACACACTTGTGCTAACTTTTTAAAAAGTGTAGTATGCATATTATGATCTGATGTAATATTACACTTTTTAATCCGACTTTGTGTACTATTCTCTTATTGAGATGATCCAATGGTCCACTATGTTTGTGTGTGTGTAAAGGGTTACGTTACCTCTTTTAATAAACTTCACCCTGATATCATATCATTGTAACCATAACCCTTACCACCACTACTACTACACCAGAGAGGAGAAACAAGTCTAAAAAGATTTTTTTTATTATTTCAAGTTATACTGTGCAATCATTTCTTGCACATTTCTCTGCGAACAAACTCAATAAAGAATTGTTAATACCTACCTTTCTAGAGTTATATTATCTTTATCTTCTTTTTTAATGGAAATTTTAGTTTAATTTCAGGTTAATGATTAGTACTTGAGTGTAGGAAATTTTTTTTAAAGGTATTCTTTTAAATTATCGGGGTTGCATCTATTTTTTATAATTTACCAAAGTGTAAAGGGCTAGTTGGGATAATTCCACTTGTACAATACAAACTACACTAATATAATACATTCTTATGCCAAAGTACCAAAGTGCAATAATAACTCTGGACTATCAATGCAGTAGTACAAGTGTATGTAATAAGATTTGCATAAAAATCAAGTTCAAGTCAGCCAACTAAGAAAATGTTTTGTATCAAAAATTGTTTTTCATGAGGGTTTTTTTTGCATTATAATTTTAGCAAAATAATAGTCCAGAGTATTTATATAACTTGATCTTGATGGTTTGGTATAGAGAAAAAGTAGTAGTGTGTTAAGTTTTAGTTTTAGTACGTACCTTTTAATGTGAGGAGATGTAGTAGGGGAAATACCTTAGAAAAACCAGTTTGAGATGAGATGAGAAAAACAACTAACTTTGTGTTATTATTATTTTAGTTGCATACAACAATGTATTATTTATAAGAAGATAGGACTTTGTTTTAGATTTTGTGTCTATTAAGTTTAAAAAGATACTTTGAGTATGTAATTTTTGTAAAAGTCTATGAAATAGAAAAAAAATGTTGATGGGTGCTGGTGGTCAAGAGTGTATAGTAGTTGTGGTTCTATTCTTGGCTGTTATTTAAGCAATGTTTTATTATATGGAGAATTCTACCAAAAAATACTATTTTTTATCATTATAAAAAGTTTTATCTTTAGAACAGGAAATTCATTTAAAATTATGAAAAAAAGCTACTTAGCTAAAATAATTTTTATCTAGTGTATTTAATTCTACGCTAGGGTGACTCGGACTCTTATTAGGAGATAATAATACTAAAATTATTATAATAATTATTTTTTACTATTTAGGGGTATTTCGGGAAGCGTTAAACCTTAAGTGGTGTCAGTGGTAGTAGTTGTAGTGAAGAGACTTTTTAATACGATGCCCGTCCTAGTGGAACGCATGGATGCGAATGAAAGTCTTTTTGGGATAAAAGCCCAAATATTCTCCGAGAATTGAGAACTCGAGGATTTTGCTTACTCCAACTAAACCAATACCACTTACTACTACGGTACCACCACCATTACTGCCTACGGTATCTCAAACCAACTCTAGAAAACTGTGCTAAAAAACAAAACCTGCTTTTTCTTACTTACATTTTGCTATTACTACTTACTTAGACCGATATGAGACTTACTAAACGAGACGAAAAATGTGTTTTTTAAGAAGGAAGTGCTGCTGCTTGTAAGATCTCGTAAGACAAACGAACTTGATCCAATCCTATTGGATCACATATTGCATTATATTGTATGATGATACATTATACATCTTAATATTAATATCTAGTTAAATCAATGTATGAAACATAGTATTGAATGGATGGGTATACATTTTTAGATGAAAAAATAGATAGGTGAACCGATTTTTAAAAAAAGAAGAGTTAACGAAAATAAAAGTGCAATCTCAAGCAACATTTAAACCAGACAGGGTATCAAATTACAAGGAGTTTATGATAGGAAAGTGCACATGGTCCGTAGTAAGTAAATATTAAAGGAATATATTATGACTGTTTTACATTCTGTTGCAATAATAAAATATTATTAAAACATTAACATGGAGTATCACTGTGTTTTTTTAACTTAAGCCTTAAGAGCTTTTACTGAGCACACTATAGGGGGTTTATTTGCATACAATTTGTAAAACGTGTTAAGCAAACCATACCTATTCTATTACTTTTGTTGTTGTTACAAGTAAATACATGGGTTCATTTAGCAATATTTATACAGTGAGCATGTATAAGTTATAAGAGAAAAGGATATATTTCACTTTTGAAGAATTAGTCCTTCTAGTCAGATCTAGAATTTATAGACCCATGTCGATTCTATTATTTACTCAAGAATTATTTGCAATTTCGGAGAATCGCTACAAGTGCAGAACTGAAACTATTTCCTGATAGAAAGTGCCTTGAGGTGTGGGTTCTTTGCAATTGGGTTTTCAAATTGAAATTAACTCTGGAATTTTAGAACAAATATTCCTAAAAAGGACTTAATCAGAACAATGAACTTATGAAATAATTCCTGGTTAAGTGACCCTGGAAGTAGGACCGTATAACCTTTGTATTACGTTCTTCTTAAATTTCCTGTCTTATAATACTGCTAAATTCATTAGAGTTAAAGCAGTAGTGCAATTGAAAACTCTTATCTTTTAGTTCTAAAATAGTTTTAAAGTTTTGAGCCCCTTATTAGTCATTAATTAGTGAAGTGAAAACACTTATAGTGTAAAAGCCGCTGAGTGCTTTTAATTTAAATTGAACATTACGGAAGTACAAGTTTCTCTTTAAAGTTTAATTCCAAGTAATTTAATGCTCTTTCGAAGTTAGTAGTTTGAAACTTTCCTAGTAACTATTGGATAAATACACAGTCATACGGGCCAATTTTGATTGAAATATTCCGATTTATTCGTTCTAGCTATTTCTAACAATACAATTTAACGGGTTTTACCTTCATTTCCTTTTTAGCAGAGCTAAAGCCATACTGCATTAGCTGGAAAATACCACGCACTAACTCCTCATCCTTTTTTCAATGTGTTAAGTATTACAAATCTTTTCAAGTCAAATTAGTCTAAAAATTTGGCTTTAAAATAATACCCCTCATCCTTTCACACAACCATAGTTCTCTGAATCGATAAATTCACTACGCTTCTTTTTATTTCTCGATTTTGTTAAAAAGATTTATTTCGAAACTTTTTTACACAAAAATAAAATTCCAACTTGCACTCTTCAGATAAAACCCGGCGGCCTAAGCTAATCGAAGGACTTCACTATTTTTTGGGAATAAATCTGACGATAAAAAGTACCCATGAATCTTATACTTTTTTATCTCTGAAAAAAAAACAAGGAAAAGTCCCAAAAAAACAAATTATTTGGAAATTTTCCATATTGCTAATTTGAAATAAAAAAACGTAACTGTGTGCAAAGCATTGATTCAAGTACCGGACCATAAGACCCTTTTGTATACTGTTTACTCCGTCTGGAAAACTATGCAATTTTTTGGCAACATAAAGCCTCGACATTTACTTAGTTTTTCACATTCTGGATATTTTTACAAAGACATCAAATGTTAAAGTATTCATTCGGAAATGCATTATTACATTTTATGCTAACTAGCTCACTCTGCTACCCAGCTTGCATTTAAACTTAAGTTTAGAAAAAGAAAGCATTTGTAAAACGGGTAGTTCATTCATATATTATTCTCAAGTCTTCAAGAGCCTTTGATGCACTACGGTTGTTTGTAAATAAACTCCATACTGCTCATCATGTGTAGTCATATAGATAAATGTTCCAGGAAGTGATTAAAATTACTCTGCTAAGTAATAGATGACCCTACCATGGGCTTACTTACAAACCAAACTTTTCTTTTCCGTAAACACTTGCTTTCTTTCAAGGTTAATCTCCATGCAGAATATCAAACTTCTTTTTAAAAAAAGGTCAAAAGATCCAAAATTTCAAAAATCTCCTACAAAATTTATGGATTGATCTTTTTATTAAATGCACAAAGGCAAAAGCATAAAAAAGCTAAAAATTGTCTATTTATCCTAAATGTATTTCTCTTCTGAATGGAAAAATGGAAACCTATCCATGATCTCTATACATTTCGTCTCTCTCATGGGTGGTATGGTATTTGAATTGTGATGATGACAGCCCTTTAACCTCTTTTATGATCTTTGTTACTTTACTAACTAATGTGTATCATATCCTTCCATGCACATGCATATTATTCTCATATGGCACACGTACATCACATATCACATCCCATTTTCCGTTTTTTTCCCATTACTTTCCTAAAAACTATACAGTATCCATATTATATTTAGCTCAACCTTGCATAATTCGATTAGTCTGTGTAGTTTTAAATTACACACATTTAAACAGCTGGATTTACCTTCCTATGTACTTTACCTCCGGCGTGTGTCTATTGAGTTTCGTTTAAAAGGCCCTAGAGTTTCTTCATGTACATTAAATCGGATTTATATAAAGGCAAACTTAAACTCAAATCGTCAAAAGCCTAAAGTAGTAGCTCAGGGTTCTAATGAAAAACCCCTTACCTGTGTATTCCACTTACTTTATGTTTTTGTACCTTCATATTTATGTTTTTAATTTAATAAACAAACATGAACTGTTCTTTTAGAGTTTTATGCTGATTATAAAAAAACGAAATACTTAAAAAACCCTCGTGGGTGTAAGTCAATAAGTTAAATCCAGACTGAAAACACCTTTCCAGCTAAGCCCAAAGCAAAAGAAAACATTTTCATCCCTACCAAAGAAAGAGTTCCCATTCCTCCATTAGTATCACATCAAATTTATTGTTACTACGAGCCAAGAAGGTGCATTATCTAGAATTATATTCGTACAACACGTGGAAAAACAAGTCTCCTAAGGAAAGGCAAACACACACACTGACACACTTAATTGCATTACCTATTCCAGTCGATTATGTAAAAGAAAATAGGAAAACATCAAGTCGTTAGATTACATAAGCACACACATTCTTCTTCTATATTTTGATGTTATTCTGCAAAAACATTCCTTCACAAGTTGCCAACTAACTCCGGTAGTAATAATAATAACCAGGAATGTCTTAAATGATCCTTTATGAATTTTTCCCACACAGCAAAATAAAATTTTATTGCAAACCTTGAATGTCGTTCAAATGCAAATAGTCAATTTCTCATGCACACTATTTTCTTTACTAAACTTGAACAACTTGCTCCGTATAATTCTTTTCTGTACACACTCTGTTCTCCCGTAAAACATAATAGTAATTACTTATTATTGTTATTATGCAAAATCATATTATTATCCCTTTAACAATATAAAAACATGTCATTTGTATTCAAAAGTTGTTCCATCTCAGACAACCAAATTTCTAAATAAGGGCACAAAATTAGTAAAACAAGACAAGTTACAACAAGTCTACCAAATACTATTATCATCATGTTATCTTATCATTACTTCTAGTTGATTAATTGTCTAAACCTTTCACTCAGGGAAAATGGCTCATTAGCTTTTAATAATAATGCTATAGAAAATTCGGCTGTCATCAATTATGAAAATGTGGTTCATTGGGTAAAACGTACGTGAAATACGAATACTGCGTGTCATGTCCGACATTTTGTCATCAGATAAAAAATAAAAAAATGCTTAGGGTAAAAAAACACGAAATTCAGCTTTTTTACGTCGCGTATATTTTCACGATAGGGTTCTCCAAATGCTTTGAAAGGATTAAAAAAACCTGTTGGATCCAGCGTTGAACTTGAGTACCTACAATAGTTTTATATACACGCACTACATATAAATGTAATTTTTATTATGAAAATGTATGTAATCAATTCATAGTAATATTCGATAACAATAATTGAAAACAAAGAATGCATAGCATTTTAATGAATACGAATATTTAGCTGGAAATGTTCTTCGTTATTGTTACTTGAAGCGAAATGATCTCATGGGACTTTTTTTAATTCAAAAGTCTGTAAAAACACCTTTGGTATTTTATAAGCGGGCAAAACAACAAGTCTCTCACTGACAGGTGGAACAATGACAACAATATTTTTCTCAGGAAAAAGTAAGCTTGTTTGAAAAAGTTGTTGAAGTAATAATGGTTTCTTTGAGAATTTGAAACTTTTTTAATGGTAAACAATAGAAATAGCTACTATATGTTAAAAAGTGTTTTTATTTAATTATTTATTTTAATTAAGAAAATAAACTTTTGTATAAATAGCAGAAGTTGGCTGCAAGTAATTAACATTTTTGTCTAGTTTTTGTTATGAACTTCTACTTGTTAACATTGGGATGAAAACAAAAGGATTAACGTTTAGACAAAAACACAACACCATTATTTTTGTCTTTCAATTCCCTATTACTCTCATATTAAAAAATTGCAGATATACGTCAAAATGTAATAAACAAACAATTCAATAATTTGATTTGCATTGAAATTCGTCTAACAGGTTTTCACCCAAAAATAAGTCACTTTTTTGATAAAAAATTTGTTGGGTGATATTACTTATGGTCATAAAATAGTAGAATAATTTTTTATATTGTATTTTCACATCTACGCCTGATACACTTTTATTTTTTTTAAATATACATTGGAATTCAAATCAATGACATTTTGACATTCCCTTCATTTGATATCAAAGGGTTTTTAGGAAGAAATGTATTTAAGTTGAAGCAGTCATTTTTCTATTTATCTTGTTAAAGGGAAACGTTGCATCTTAAAGTATACAAAAAACATCCTTTAACATCAAGATTAAAAATATGATTTTATTTGCATTCAAACTGATTCAAACTTTTTCAAATCCAGTCAAAGTTTATTGTCACAAAAGCAATCCAATGTGCCCACAATATTCCATATTAATTAAAATTAATAATTTATTTCCACTCCAGGAGTAACAATTTGAAGATGACATTAAATTTCAAGAAAACTCTTTCAGTCATTCAGATTCACACACAACCAACAGGTATCCGCCTGAGACCAACCCTGTAAATTTGAATCTGTTGTATAGCTTATAATCCTAAACATTTCATAACAGAATCTCATCATATTTTCTCAAACTGAATACAAAAGTGTCTAAGATGAAGCGGCAGAAGTACATTAAATTACAGGAAGAAACTCAAGACAAATTTGATAGAATTATTCCTCCGGCGTCTGGCCATGGGGCTCGTTGACCACTTGAAAAGATTGCTTCCTTTCGAGGCGTTCAAGCTCATAGAGTTAAAATGCCGAAACGCGTCAAGGGCTCTTGAGAAGTGTCTCTGCACTTGACGTTGAATTGATTACAACAAACTCAAGCTGCTACTCCTTCTACTATTGCATGAACAGCGGAATAATCTTGTGTATTTTCAAATCAGATGTATTGTCCATAAATTGAATTGTGTAAAGCAGACATTGCGCTTTCAATACTAGTTCAAGAAATACCAAAGCGATTCCACCCGCAGCCCCATAGACAATCTTCTTTATACAAAGACCCTGATTTATGGACAATTCCTCCATGAAACGAACTTTCACCTTGCAGCACCAACAAGAGAACTTTCACATACAGAGGAGAATTCACACAATGCGAAAATCCTTTCAAGACAAGAATAAATCTAAAATTCAGAAGAACTTTTACAGATTTAAATATCCGTCTCAGCTTGGCTAGTATATTTTATAAGGAATTATAGTCATCAAATTGAATAGGAGTTTGGTAGACTTGGTATTCACTAGGCATCTACATATGTTATTTATTCTCTTCCATTTCCAATACACGGTTTTTATTTTATGTATTAAAGGAAGAAAGGTGCGAAGCATACATAATTCATACACATCTAGTCACTATATAATTCTCATTTCATTTCAGTTGAGTGAAGAGCAATGAGACGTGTACAAGTTTTGTCAGCGTTTTTTTTTATCAAATATTCGAATAAAAACTAGAAATAAAAGGAAACAACAAGTAATATCTGGATTGGGCTGGAATTTTGGATTTGTTTTCTCCTCTGGTTCTTGAAACAAAAATTGGGTAGTTTTCGAATATTGAACTTGAAAATCTTGGAAGGTTTTTAAATAGTTTTTTGCTCGTAAAGTTGTGCAAATTTATCAAAAACACTCTTCACTGTTAGTATCCAATTGTGTTTTAAGCCAAATGTGTTTCGCAAGCAAATGCATGTGGATTAAAATTGATAATTTTTTAACTTGTTTTATTACTAATTATTAACTTTTTCCTCATCTTTATAAAGCCCTTTATAAAACTTGGTTTATATAAAACACAAGAAATTAAAAAGATTTCCCACGCACTAAGACAAAGCTTCTAAACTCAGTATTATTAAGTTATATAAGAAGGCATTTTTTTCCAGAAATTCTCAAGGTATATCGAACTGGATTTAACATTTACAGAAATAAACAAAACTGGAATTCCCATACGATAACAAACTCTTTGTGTAAATAAGACAGTGTCAGTAGTAGTGGCAGACGTCTACTTAACTAGACATTTCATTGAGTGAGACGCTATTCGATTTTGATGTAAATTACTTCCTTTGGGATTTCTCAAATGGTGAATACACATAAATTACTGCATATCAAGACGTAGAAGCTTATAGCGTATTTATAATATTATCTTGCATGTGCTGCTATACATATGTAACCTGACATCGTTTTGTGTCTTCACTTGTCATTTGTCAATGACATTTTAATGAATCAAGAAGAATGCTTCTCTTGTTACTTTTACTCTTTACTGTGATGTAGGTGTGCGGATGATTTATTCGGATTTCGGAGTAAACAACATCAAATTCGCAGCATTTTCAAAATAAATTGTATTCCCCTGCATTTTATACCTTAATTAGGGAAAACTATGAAATGTTATATTAAGTTTAGTTTTTGGATCTAATATTAATTTGAGATTTGTAAAATATGCAAATGTGAAAGACAAGTGCAATAATCTTATAAAAAAATTTTTGAAGTCTATGTCTATAGTTGATGAAATATAATGATAGTGTTTTTTAAACAAAACTGACCCTGCTTTCAATTTAACTTGATTATCTTGTTGATACATCTCATTCCCATAATGACGTTAGCATTGTCTGTTTTTTCAGGTTGTTTAACATAGTAAAATAAACTTTGTCTCTTTTGCATTTATAAACCACTTTGACTTTGGAAATCCCTAGAAAGTATATGTAAAAATCTCAACCTGCGTAAGCCTTTTAACGCAGGTTGTTTCTAATTTATTTTCGAAATTTTATTTATAACAACTGAACTTTGACCAATTCCTGTTTTTAGCCTTACGCTAACTACCTAGCCAAATCGGCAAACACAATAAACCAATTAAAATTGCACCAAACCCAATCAGTACTCATATAGCTGCAAAATATTATTGTTAATTATAATCGAAGGTTGCCTATGAAGACTTTACTTCTAATTAACTTAATATAAGATATTTAATAGCATTATCAATTAAAATTAAACGATGTAAGAAGTAAAAGAGACATATTATGCAAACCTTGCCTCTGTCAAATGCCCCGTGGAATCCAATATAATATTATTCTTTTAATTTATTTTAAAGTCAAAATCATTAAATCTAATACATTTTCAGCCAAAGGTAATAAATACATAATCACATCATCAAATAAAAATACTGACACTGCCGGCTCTTTTTGCTCTATCTCTCAAATAATAATTATTATTAATCGTGACACTTTCTACCATAAAATGTTAACAATATAAAATAATAATAAACAACAATGAAAGGCAAAGTGTCTTTGCTCACCTTCTAGTGTCTTGTCGGCCATAGGCAATTGGCATCTGTCTGTCTGGGTCACCCGGTCACCCCAGGTCATTTTATAATTAACATTGGAATGACGCTACTTAAATGTTTTCATATTATTCTACCCCTGACGCATTTAATTTCAACAAGCAAGAAATAAAAAAATCTTGTGAACTTTATATTAAACTCAAAAACAATATAAATAATAGAAAAGTTTGTAAAAATCTTCTCATACCGTATTTTAATTAGCTTAAACACATACTTTGCAAGATTAAAAACATTTAATGAGTTGTGTTGTCCATTGTCTAGTATAACACATAATGACGTCAAGAGTTTTATTACTGAAGTTAACAAGGGTATACAAGATCCCATGCGATACAATGTGTCTGTAATAGTAATCTCATCATAAATCTTTGAAAAACATTAGTTAATGAACCCAACCTACCTTTAAAATTGTAATCAAGCTCTAAAAGTAAACTTTTTTCACAATCTAAAATCTCACGTGATTGAAAACTCAGTCGGACATCTGAATGCCGCATCATCATCCTTGTCAAATTTTACTTTACTTTCAAAAATTTACAAACAAAAATGTATAATTAACTTGTCTTATCCAAATGATCTTACATAACTCATTTGTGTAGTATCCTTAAGGTAAATACAAAAGGGGAATGAGAAAAAATGCTTCACCGCACTAGTCGAAAACCTTGGTTAGCTATAGTAGACAGTCTTTGAACTCTGAACTCAAATGTATTTTCGTTTTAGTGAAACCCCTTTAAATTATTCCAAACCATTCAAAAATAAAATCACTAAAGTATCGTAAGAATACTCTATAATTAATCCAACATATTTTGCATAATATAGTAAGAGTCATAAAGAATGATTCCTTCACCAGCACGCAATAAAAACTCTTGGGCCGTCTTTGATTTATATCGAGTGTTTTGCTTACCCCTGGGCTGGGCTAAAGTTATCAGTATTTCTTTAGTAAAATGTTTGATAGTACAACGACATATAAATCAATCAAATTGGTATTGTGCAATTCTGATATTTCAATAGGATCATTCCTTGATTTTTCCTTACTCAATTTTAGCCTTTCGAAAACGTGGCATTACTAACTTCATAGAGCATTTATAAGTTTAATAAACCCTAAATTTCATTTTTCGGTTTTATTCAATAGGGACTTTTGCAAATGGAAAAGTAAATCTAAATAATTTTAAGTCCTGATTACTACGAGTCTTTGAGTTTGGTCAGTTGGAGCCAAAGCATATCAAATTAAGTTTAATTACTCAACAACTATAGCAAAAACCAAGATGCGTGATTTGATACATGAATGCAATATTGTCAAAATTAAAGGCTGAGCAATATTTTGCTTTTTTGTACATTTATGATTAGGATTACGTAACAAAAGTTTACCATACTTCATTATTTGACTAGCAACTACTTTTTCGTGAATTCATGCACTTTTTAGTAAATAAATATTTGATTACATCTACGTATTTGTAGTTTGAGCCTTCTTTCAGATTAAAAATTGAAACGCATCAAACTAAAAAGTGAACAGTGCAGCTTATTGTAAATTGTGATTAGAACTAAATCATTCATTCTTAAAACATATAGTAGCACACTGCATCGAATTTAAAGCAAGGATTTCCATTAAAACCCTTGGATTAGATAATATTTAATATATGTTATCTAATCGAAGTTAAAACCAGCATAATTAAAAACTAGTATAATTAAATTAAATGTTAATAATTCCTTCTATTATATTTAGCCTATGAATCCTTGAATTCCAATTGACCCTTCACGTGTGTAAGTATTGATTCTAGTATGAATTAAAACAATATTACATTTCAGGAAGTGTGTCAAGCCCATTTTTAAACAAACACGTATACCAAACGTTTGAGATTTGACTCTTCTGGCACCATACTTCCGTCCAACCGTCCCCACTCTAAATGAGCTGGGATTAAGTGAAATTGCCATTTATGTCGTTAACTCTTTGTAACTTAATCTCTTTTCTTATTAATTCTAGCATATAATCTCTTGTAAATCTATAGCTGGAATTGTGTAAGGCGTTGATAGGCCATTATTTAGTCTTAAGTAAGAGAAGCAAGGCAATCAAACCAACTCCAACCTTTAGCTGCTTAATCAATTGCGAAATTAGATGAAATAAAAAGAATTAATCCTTTTGCAAAACTGTATTATTCAAACTTTAACTATCAAGATTATTTGAATTACACAATTATTATAACTAATTTACAAAATTAAAACAGCATCGCAATCATTTTTTTCATCTCATTCATTTTGAAATATTTTAAAAAGTGAAACTATTTCACTCCAATTGAATTTATTTTGCCACCCATACTCCATATAGTATTAAAGATCAACAGCAACATTTAAAACCTTTCCGTTCGCTGAAAAACCTTCCCGTTATAAAACAAAACCCACGAAAATGCCCATTCAGATGCACATATCTAACAATTTTTACATAAAATAAAATAATATGGACCACTTCAAACGCACTGACTCCAAAATGTTTGAATAATTCATGAAAACTGAAAATTAGGTCACTTGATGCCTTTGAAAGGTTGTTGAAGCCTCACAACATAAATAAGAACATTCAATAGAACATTCCATATCTAACGGTTCCAGAGTTCAAATAAATTTGTAAACTAGGTCCGTTCGTTGTCTACATGTAACTAATGCACTAATAAATGTACAATTTATACACGATATAAAACTGTTTGATGGTATGTGCGTGAAATTTTAACATACTCCTACAACAACCACAACCAGTAGTAACTAGTTGTAACAAAAATCCTCTAAAAGGAAGTGAGCATGGACACGCAACCATTATAATCAGGTCATATAATATCAGTTAACATTAATCAAACCCTTTTATCACCTAGTAATAATAAAGAACCCATGCTATTCGGGAAATTGACCATAGCCAGTCGGAGAAATATAAATCTCATACGAGTAACAAGTACACACCTCACTTAAAAGCTTCTTTATAACCTCTTTGATGTCTAAATCTCTAAATCCTTCCGATTAATAGGAAGTTTGGCTTTCAGGCTTGACTTGTAGATTGAAAAATGCGTGAAATGTTTTAACGTAAATCATTTCAATATAAAATTTTCCACTATCAAGTTCGTTCAACTATTTCCGTAGTTTATCTAAGCAGCCTTGACCAAATTATTTACACACACACACACATAGGTAGAAGTTCCGGAGTCTGAAAGTGATGACTTTACTTCAAAGGATGGAATACAGATCATTTTGTTTTGAACTCTAAAATTATGATGCGGCATGGAAAATTATATTACGTGGAAATACTCCAAAGTAAAGTATAACTTCCTTTAAAGATGGAATAAGTCAGTACTACGCGTTTGAATGTCAGTCTCAGAAACGCAGAAGTTAAATAGGTCTTCATTATTTATTGAAAATCTTTGCAGTTTATTCATGATTCCACGTCCATGTGCGAAATATATTCAAAATATAAACAGAAATCTGATATGGATTCCAGCAGACATCAGGAATGAAAGTCAAAGTCAAAGAAATGTACTCAAATTGACCTATTTAGACAAAATATGATGAACTGACAGTAATTGGAGTTTGCTTGGAAGGAGAAGTATTGTGCGAAATAGGGAATATGAATACTATTTAGAGCACATAAAATATTTAGTATTATGTTTGTAGGCAATTGAAATATTACAGGCTTCTACCAACAGATAGCAAAACATTGTAGAAAGTTACAAAGTTATAAAACATCCAGCTAAATTTATATAGAATTTGGTAACCTTGACCTAAGTTTTCTAGCTACTCATTCCTTAAGTTCCAACTAATCAAATGTCCTAAAACAGCATGCTTACTGCCAATATAGCCTTCCCGATTATTCAAATCAAATTTCAATTAAATTAAAGCAAGGTGAAATCAAATCAGAACATTTTTGTGCAGAAGACCATTAAATATTATGTACCTTTTTGAAGCGCTATTTCAATCATCATCATAGAATTGAATGTTTCTAGCGTTAATTCAATTAACATTTCATTCAAATCGCTTATATTATTAAAAATTATTCCCTTTTAGATCCTGAATCTGATACAAAATTAGAAGCGGAAACGGATTATGTTTTTCCTAAAGAGCCATCATCATAAAAATGTCATGTGCCACGCAAAGTAAACATTATGCAAAGACTTTACTGGAATTTTCCAGTTTTTAGTTGCGAGCCGAAACCCATTGAGCCATGTTTTCCATTTATAGACAACAACATTTTTAAAACTGATAAATGCCCGTGGGTTTTTTATGAGGGAACAGAACAGCGAGCCAGCTAAAGGCAAAGTCAACAATAACAAATTTTAAAATTATTAACATTCAACATCTTCATTTTGTTTATTTTATTTGAAATTGAGTTTATATCATGATAAAATAATACTGTGTGTATGTTGACTCCTGATAATCCTTAGATGTGTAAATAATTTCAAAGCATTGACAATATACCATTCAAAAAAAACTGTGCTACTATTGAGAGCACATGGTTTGTCCATTCTTATTAAATATCTACAGGAACATAAACGAGTCCTATGAACTTAACATTAATGGAAGTTATTGAAAAAATACATGTCTTGAATTAAAATATAAAATTCAGCACGTGATGAGTTTCTGAAAATACGGACTTTAAACCTTTCCTTTTTAAATGTTTCTGTACTGCACAACACATTACAGAAACTTCAAAACCTTAACCTGTTGTTTTTTTATTTTGCTATTAAATTTGAAGTAATAAACCATTTTATGATTTTTCTAAGTCATTTCAAACACCGTCATTATTATTGATTTTTTTTATCCAAAGCTTTATTAGTCTTTCTTGTATGAACGAGCGCAACAATTTAGAACATTTTTGAATTAAAAGATAACTGTAATGTTACAATAAAATTTAGAAGTTTTCGCAAAAATAGCACATATAAAAAATGCAATTAAATTTAAACTGCAAAATGTACGAGATTTATTGGCAATTAGCTTTAATTCACTTTATAACTAAAGCCATGAGTTGGCTTACCAAGACTTCATGGTTTATTTTAATTTATTTTTAGATACAAAAGAATTCCCTGTAACAATTAAGACTAACAGGCATGATTGATTCTGCAATTATTTGTTATTTACGAGCTTCGTAACGTCCACCTCAACCATGTTCTCTGTTATTTATTTAAAAAAAACAATTCCATATTTTACATTTCCAACTTACCTTTTCCTTCCCACAAATCATTTCCTTTCTAAACTCAAAAATGCGATTCAGTAAAGGCGTACTTCCACTACTTTCATACAAAGAACACGAAAGTCAATAAATATAGAAATTCACTTCGGTCGTATCAAGATTCAGTTTTCCCCGAAAATCATTTCCTCACTTTACGTTTTTTGAATTTTATTTTTTTATCTTTTATTTTGCACGTAAAACGTGAAAACTATCAAGGAAATAGAAAACCTTCCAGAAGTCACGTTAAATAAATTTATATATGGTACTAGTGTACCTGCTACTCATCACACACGGTTATCACATCACATCTTTTTGGCAATAACAACACTCCTTCCAGACTTTTATTACCCGTCCGAAAGAAAGTTAATTTTAGCTTATCGTAAATTGACAGCGATGTTTAGTTGATACGATATCGCCACGCTGTCCAGTCATTCACCAACCACAGACTTATCAAATACACCGGTAGTGGTGGTGCAAGATAATGTCATTTATATTTATCTCCTAATTTTATATAAACCAATTTCAAAACTGTTGAAATTCAAGCAAAATTTAATTTCCTTTTTGCTTTCCATCCAAATCTTTTACGTTCTTGTTGTAAAATAATTCACATTTTCAAACATGTTATTAAATTTGATTCACATACTGCACATGTTTTTCCTCTACTTTTTTAACTAAATTATCTTTATCTTTTAATCTCATTCACATTATTACCATAAATGTTTGATTTCAGAGATATTTGAAACAGCACACATACATACAACATACTGGTTATTTAATACGAAAAACTGTGACGGTAGAAATCTATATCCGTTTCCGTAATACAATTATTTAGCTGAGTGATTTCTTGATTGACTTTAATTTTGCAGAGAAGCATATTTAATTCAATTTAAAATTTTAATTTAGACGAATTGGAGTTTCCAAACATGCAATAGAGTCAACAAAAAGGCTTATATAGATTAGATACAACGTAAAAATGAAGTAAAAAGATAAACCTGACAAAAACATGCCTTTCATCTTTTACCAATTTATTTCCTATTGAATTGTAAAACCTTGAAAGTATTCCATTGCAAAATATAAAATAGTTTTATTTCCAAAAGAAAAATCAATTAACTTTAGTTCAATAGCTTATTAACTTGATAAGCTCGACCAAATGCCATGTCCCACAAGAACACACATTTATTTCCAAAAGTCCTTGAGAAAATACATTTTTGGAATTCAAGAACAAATTGAAAAAAATCCACTTTCTTATTCCTTACAAATCCTAAAAGAAAATCTTCTTTATTCCAAAGTAGTCAATTTGGAATCAAAGGATAATCTATTTTTTTAAACTGTTTCTTTATTTCTTTTCACATCCCGCACATACCAATACCCCCACCACCATGAAATAGATAACAACTTTTGATTGTATTTCTTGTCAGTCACATATTCTCACAAAAACTTAGATTCAAAACCACAAATGAGATGAGTACACAGTTTAAGTAAGTACGGAACGTTTCATAAACCACTTTTAAAAAGTTTTAATAGAATTACTGGGTAAACTGCTTTTCATTCTAAAACACTTTTTCTAAAGTCACCCAAACTTTACAAAAGTGACAACTGTCAAAACCTTCTTGAGTAGTGTAAACCTTGGCCTTAAAACAAGACAATAAATGTCACTAGAACTAACAACTCTGAAATGTCAGCTCAATTTTCAATTTGAAACAAAAAGTCTCAAATAAAACTTCCTAGTTCATTTGTTCACTACACCAAATCAATACCAAACTTCCTAAAATCAATTAAAAAACACAAAAAATCCCAACACAAGATTTATACGTAATGCTTTTAAATTTCTTTTACAAATCTGAGCCTGTAGTGGTCTCTCTATCTGTCTCAGGAATTCACAAGTATCTTTATTGTATAGTGGTGTACATTGTATTAGATAATTAAATTAGGTACAACTTTCACTTCTCTATTTCGTCTATTAGTTTCTCTTTGTACACAAAATGATACAGTTTCACTTATTTGAGATCATGGACAAAACATTGGCTCAAATGTGGTATTTCTGTCTATCTGCTTTATGTTTGTTTGCTTAATAAACTAGTTTCTTTATGTAGTAGTAGCATGTTGGCTTGTGTAGTAAATATTGTGAAAACTCATCTTCACTTGCTTGCTTCCTTGTCATAGATAAATTGCAAAGGATGTTTAGTTCTCTGTGGTGAATCCATTTATCTCATTGTCAACGTTTAGAAGATCAAACTAGATCAAAGTTAGTATTATTATCTGCAAACAGTTTATATAAAATAAGTATGAATGTCATGATGATTATATGGAATGATGATACGGTTATAGAAAGGCATATGTAGAACAGACAATTATATAGTAATCTGATAATTCTGTACAATGTAAATTCTATATGATACAACCTTATTATTGGACATATACATATAGACAAATGTATGTTTATGTAGAAAATTAGTGTTAACTTATTTTCCGAGATTTTAATTAATAATTAAGATGGCTTTGAGTCAATAGTCCAGCGATCCGGTTGGGCTTCAGTAAACAGACGTAAGAGCAACAGTTTGTTAAAAAAATATTCTAAATACCTTTGAAACTTTTAAAAGCATAACAAATACGAACTGTTTACGAGGTTCGACTGTACTCTTAAATAAATACAAACCTACAAACAATTATTCTTATTAAATGACACAAACAGAAATATTGCAGACACCCCGGACTGCCACCTCCTGTAGATTATTGACCTTCCAAGCGTTAAGTCATAAATTGTATGTCCCAGTGTAGCTAAATTTTACTCTGTAACACAGCAAATACAAACCATTACGCATTTTTTGCTTATAATTACGGGTAATAATATTCCTATTAGTGGATTCATGTTCATTTGTGTATTATCACTTGCTAAACTACTAAATGGCATGGCTGATTTATTGTATTGGAGATATCAGGCAGCTGAAGAATATTCCATAGCTGATAGTAGACATATATTATATGAATAAACAGAAGGAGTTAAACGGAGACAAAAATTGCCTTTTATCTGTGCCAATTCGACTGATCAGATGACGCGCATCTTCGATACTTTCTATATTTCCCAATTATTGTTCCATCAACACCAAACCTTTGAAAATGATTGCTAATTATTTAATTAATATTTTGAAACATTCGCTTTTTATGGCGATTGCTTGTCCAGCAAGTCCGGTCGTCACTCCTTATTTTTTGATCCCCATTAAGCCTTTTCCCACTACAAAGTTTACTGGCTTCTATATTAAAACAGTTTAATGAATAGATAATACAAAATAACAAAATAAGTTACATCTAACTCTTCTCACCCTTTCGTATCTTATTTTTTTATCAATTTATCAAAATTAGACCGACCTTTCAAAGCGCATAATCTGAAAATAATCTTGTTTAACAAGAACTTCTTATCCACCATTAATTTCATTAAAGAGAAAATTCTCACGCAAACAATTCTAATTTCCTTCAATCATTACCTATCCAACACTCAAAGAACACATTTTCCAAGAAATAATCAACAAAAGCAGGAATAATACACGTGATATTGAACTGTATTCAATTGTTTATACCATTTCTACAGAAAAAAGTATAATGAAGACAGGCACGGGAATCCCTCATGAGAATTTACTTTTTCCAGACAAGGTCAATCTCTTAAATTAAACAAATTCCTCCGTGTCATTATACTCTGTGCAATCATTCTACACGATTACAACTCTAATTTAATATCAGAAGAGTAATCATTAAAAAAAAAGGGAAAAAACCTCAAAACACCATCAACCAGGCATTTGAGAAATACGACGGGGGCATATACTTTTGTTACACCTTGTTGCAAAACTGCACCCGAAATGAATTACCACACGGCTTCTTCATTTCCAATATCCACTTTTCTTGAAAGCTTCGCAAGGTCACTCGTACGACTCGTAGTAAACAACCACAATATCCAATAAAAATGTCAACCACTATCCTATTTCTTTGTAAATTAAGCATTTCGGGTTGTTGTGGTGTGAACAATTTGTACACAAGAAAGCCACACGACTGCTGCTATCTTCAACTCATTTATTTCCTTTCCAAAAGACCAAGATTAATGTCATCGATTGCTTTCTCTACACAAATGGATGAGCTTTGTAAAAAAGCATAAACGAAGAAGAATGTGCTTTTGTGGTAGAATGGAGATGAATCTGATGCACATTATTGTTATTGTGGTTCTTCCTTTTATTGCTTACAATTGGATGGAATGCGGTTTTGACCTTACAGTTTCAGTCTATGTCATATTGGGTCGAATGTCCGTAAAAGATGTACTGTCTAATTTTTCATTTTTACTAGACAAACCCCAAGCCCCTAGCAAAATCCTTCATCAAAAGTAATTTTTTCATAATAATACAAATTATAATACTGATGATGTTTCTACCCTCAGGAGTAAACCCTTTTGTCACTCCAACAAAACAGATAATACTTATGAGAACTAAAAATAGCCAGTGGTTTTGGCTTTTGTTTAGTACAGAGAAGAATATAATGCAGAGGATTTCTACAGAACTCAACTTTAGTTTTCAGACAGATTCATTTATTATGCACTAGCATGCAGATTTGTGGATAGCAGCTTTTGTTGTAATTTATGATTATGGTAGGGGTGATTTCATCGCTCACGAAATAAGCACAATGAAAATGTTTCTCTTTTTAGGCTATTTTGGCATGTTTCCATACAATTAGCTCCCTGAACTGAACCACACAATGACTTCAAGAGTAATGTTGGTGGTGACAGCTTAAAGGCATTTCATGTAAGGATCTAAAACCTAAATCTATGCT
>JAQGAA010000713.1:0-19915 GCA_034696425.1 Isotoma viridis
GAGCTGAAAAAACGGTTTTGTAAACTTATTACACTGAAATAAAGATGAACTTACTTACTTACTTACTCAGTTTACTACAATGCTGAACACATTAAAATAAACGAAATAAAGACCTACTTGTTAATAAAGTAAGTAATTTCTTTAAGGCATAAATGAAAATCAAAATAGTGTTAAACAAAACTAAATTATGAATACTGAAACTTACAACGAATCTTATATTAAATGTAATAATACATAATACTTTTCTTTCTGGAAATTTAAAACTTTTGTAATGAACTTCCTTAAGTGACACATTGCAAAATTTATTGATCTACAATAGCAGAAGACTTCAAAAATTCAAACATGCACTAATTACTATCTAAATCTAAACTAAATTCGTATTAGATTTGGAAAAAGTCTGACTCTTACTTCTTTTCAATCCCAATTAGACGACCACAAGCCTCTACTGCTTGGCAATCGCTGATTCCCACATAACAGCTCGTTCAAACCCATTCTTTCCATTGGAATAATCCTCTATTGTTTTTACAATTTCTTTCTGTGAATTCATCACGAATGGTCCATGCTGAACCATTGGCTCACCTAAAGGTTGCCCGGATATAACCACAAAATTAACTCCTTTATCATCAGCTTCAATTTTAATTCCATCTCCTTCCGTAGTAAAAGTCACTGTATTATGTGCACCAATTGGGTCCCCACCTCCAAACTTTGCCTTCCCCTCTAACGTATACACAAAAGTAGCCCAACCCTTTGGAATTTTATGCTCCAACGTAGAATTAGGTTCCATTATAAAATGAATATAATTCGTTGGAGTTCGCGTATAAATGTTTGAAACAGTTCCTAACGCTTCTCCAGCAATGACTATAGCCGTGACGCCATCCTTTGTAACCTTTGGCACATCTTCGTTTTTTAGTTCCTGATAAGCCGGCTCACACATTTTGTCTTCAGCTTTCAAATTAATCCAAAGTTGCAGACCATGTGCGACATCATTAGTCAAAGGCATTTCTGAGTGGACAATCCCACGCCCAGCAGTCATCCACTGAAGATCTCCAGGGCCAATAGTGCCCTTGTGCCCACAAAAATCTTCATGTTGAAATGATCCAGGACTTGTGGGTAAAATATACGTTACCTGAAAGTTTCTCCAAAAGATTTGTCTTCATCATTCAAAATATTCCTTTTTGTAATATATCAAAATGAAATTCAAAAAATGTTATTTACAGTTTCAAATCCTCTGTGAGGATGATCTGGAAAACCTGCTGGTTTTCCTGCTTTGAATTCATCAAGCATAAGAAATGGATCAAAGTTCCTTAACTGGGGTCTCCCTATACTTCTTCGGACTTTGGCTCCAACCCCTTCACCCTGTTCCACGGAAAGAAGTACCTGTTGTACTGTTTTTGTCACGAATGTCATCTTATTATGCTGTTTAATAATACCTAAATGTATAAAAGATTTTGATAATGAATTTTTAATTTTCTACGCATTTAAATTTATCTCTAAAATTAATTTTATTACAATTCCAATACCTAAAATGGTTTAATGGTAGACGATGGAAGTAGATGCTGAAGACCGATTGGTATTGAGATATTGAGAACTTGTACATAACTTGTACAATGTTTATCCCTGTCGTTGCTATGAAGCTGCTACGGGATTTTTTGTCATTCCTCCAGTACGATGAATTGATTTGAATTATGAAATGACATGACTTGATGCATTATACCTATACTAGCAGTTGTAGAATACACGAAAACTTCGGAACTTCATAAGATACATAAGAACATCGTTAACACATGAATTATACAAATTCAACTATTATATTATGCTAACAAGAAAATTCGTTTTGTCGATTGGTCTTGCTAATGTTGCAAAGCAAGAATACAAGAACACAACCTTGGTAAAGAGTAAAGGTTGAATACTTCTGGAAAGTGGAAATTACGTAAGGGTACTCACCAACTAACCATACAACTTCTTTTGTCTTTCATAACACATGTGATGATGGAGTCTGATGAGAATGATATTCCAGTTTAATTATCAAATACTTGATCGCCATGCTTTTTGCAACTTGTATTTCCACTTGAAAAGCTGCATAAAAAATTACAGTCGAGACTGACCGCATGAATATAATTTAGATAGATAGGCTACCAGAAATAGTGGTGGTCTGCTGGGAGTCGAATCAAAATAATTTGCAAATTTAGTAGATAAAATACGAAAAACACGTGATTTTTTAATAATAATTTGTTGTGTCATATAGCTTTATGTGTTTATTTTATATTATCGGTTATCAAATCATCATGAAATGAATTTATAGTAGTGCTTTTGCTGTGTCTATAAGTCCTGTTTTGTGTAAGTTAATTAATTATGTGTTAAGTGTGTTGATTAATTATAGGAATCTATGCAATTATTACCCAGGGTTTAAAAAATAGATTTTGGGCATGTGTCTGTGTCACATTGAGTCTCATTAAGTTCCAATTTGGAATTCAGGTTGTTTGGGTTTGAAATAAATCATCTTAATAAAGGGATAAAATAGAATGCCAAAAACATCTAAATTTGTTTTTTAATAGGAAATATGTATATTTTTAAGGTATTTTGAATTAATTTCAATGTCAACTTGGTAAAAATCTATTAAACAAATTTATATAATTTCATATTGAGTCTAAGCAAGCTGTAAACCTCCAATTGCCTAAAATCTGGCATTTTTGAGTTTACGACATGAATCAGAAAGTGATGAAATTCATTACATTTATTCTTTGGTTATTTTGGTTGGCGTGTTAGATTCAGAAACGGAAATGGAATCTTCAGGCGTAAAATTATAAGAAAGCAAGCATATTTATAGTCAAGTCATGATCTAAGGCTAATTAAACATTTACATAAAAGCAAAAAGCAAATTAAATTGGTAAATTAACGTACAAGAAATTAAGAGGTGCGTAACCCTGAAGAATGATAACTATTTTTCAGCAATATTGACTTCATAAGGTTAAGTCGCAATCGGGTTTTTTCCTGGCTTCTAAAGAATACTAACAAAGAGTTTAAGTTACTATAAACATTTGTTTAAATTGAGTACAACTATTTTTATTTCTCTTTCCTTGTTTATGACTTTAATGTTTGTTTGTCACAACAAATGTCTTCGTAAATCATCAATGTGTGTCACTTATACTTTATTTTGTTGACGCTAAAATAGCATTTAATAGTTCTATTAAATGCATAAAGACTAAAGACACATTTCAAATTGTAATTTCAATATTTCCTATTGAATTGAATAATTGAATTCCTGTCAATCCAACATTCTTTATTTGGCATAAGAAACTTAATTGTTTAAATAAATTTCCTCAAATCTAAGATGCATAGGTAAATTCTTAAAATTCAAGTCAAAATTTAAAATGCTCATTCAGTTAGTTGAATTTAAAATACACACGTATACCGATACTTCATATATTATTGTTTTAAACTTAGGGGAATTGGTTTAATCGTGTTCATCTTAAGTATATTTTATACCTTTGCCGAATCCACTAACTCGCACAATTTTGCCGAGACATTAGATTTTCCGGAATTGTCAACTTCAGCCCTATTCCAATTTAAGACTGGAGGAAGATTTGTTAGGCAAGATGGCAAATGCTATCAATGTTCAAAGCCGGTGAGCGATAAATAATTTATTTTAACTGCTAATACACTATAAACAATGCGAAAGTTTTTACAAATTTTCATATTCATAAAAAGAACGAGAAAAAATTAGGAAAAACCATTACAAATTTTTACAACTTAGGTACCTAATCAGGGAAGAACCAAGAACCTCAAATAATGTTTATAAAATAATTTAAGATCATGCAATTTTCTTTCCAGAAACAAGCAGTTTTAAGTTTAATTTATTGACATTTTCCGGTTAAGTATCGAACTTTTTTAAGGGGGAACTAATTAGGTTATTACAGTTTAACTTTCTGCACCCGGCAGTCTAGTCTAGCCTCAAATAAGTCATCATAGTCTTAAGATTATTCTTTCATATTTTTCGCTACTAAATCATCAATCGAAATCAATCCAAACCTTAGATGTATCATCCATTGAGTCGCTATAATTCCCCTTTCATTGATTTATTTTTCTATATTTTATCAAAATAAAAAAACCAGTATGGAATATTTAATTAATTATTTTCAGTGTACAGGATCTTGCTGTCCAGGGGCTACTCCTCAGTGTTGCCTTCAAAGAAAAGAGTGCAGATGTTGTGCACCGTAATTAACCCAGAAAACTATCCTATGTCATTAATGCCATGCTATTATATGAAATAATTTAATGCACTCAATTTAACAAAATAAAAATTTTGCATGTACTCATTTTAATTTTAAATCCTATTGACTCTAAATTATAAAACCACACTTTGATTCAGTTTGATGTTGTACAAATTACATCAAAATGTCAAAAAACCGACGATTATGTCACAATTCCTTATAAAGCTTAAATAGATATTTTTCTTAATAATTTCCCTACGGAAAATCATTTACTTTCCGCATTTGCATATATAATACCAACCAACTTCCAAGTTCCAAACTGTAACATCGGATTCGCATTGCATACACATTCCTTCCATAAACCTTTGCAATCTTGAACTCGGGTGAGATGTACTGTTTTGGCTGATCACATTGAGTCTCAATGTGACACGATTCCCAACTCGGGGTTTGGGTAACTTTAAAATAGTATTGATAATATTCCTGCCCTGGACTATAGTGCAAAAAAAAGGAGAATTATATAAAAATACTAAAAATGTGTAGATTATAGCACAAAGGTTAAAGTTCAAATAGATTTCGATCTAAAAACATAATTAATCGTCTTCAACATTTCCTTCGAATTGTGGATTGTTCAGATCCATCGGAATTACTTGTACATATAAACACATGTAAAAGTTGTGTAAGCCGGCGCAATAACGAGTTTTTTAAATTGCAATGTTGAAATGGAAATTGTAATTGTTAAAAAATCCCAAGTCAACCCATTAAACTTTAAAGTTCAGTTAAACTTAATTGAATTTGAAATACAAGTCCGTCAAAGTGCCTATCACCTATAGAAACCCTAGTCATCTCAAGCAGTCAGTCAGCAGTTGGCAGTGGGAGATTAATTACAAATTAAATCGTGGTGCTTTTACTTTACATGAACATACGAAATTTAAATATTTTAAGACAAGTTTTTATCTTCAGTTTTTTAACATTTATGTCCACCACCACCACCGTCAACCGTAAATACACTCCTTAAAGTTAAACCTTTAATCACAACACAATACACAATAAACTAGGAGATATAATAAATTAAACATTTAAAATACAAGATGCATAATTATATTGTGTATAAATGTGTCTATTAGTTATACAGTCACACTTATAACTCTTGAGGGAGTCCCTTTGCACTTACAAAACGTCTTAAATATAATTTAACACTCTTATAGCAATGATGATGAAGTTAAGAGTTACCTTTTACAACAACCTGAGACAATCATTATGACTTGTGGTGGTGGTGGTCCTGTATGTACATTTATAAGGCAAAGAAGGTAGGAAACCGTTTCCCTTTTTTCCTACCTCTGCTACTACTACTTCACCCATTAAATTATATTTTTTACGAATCACTCAACTAACTGATTGTCTCTTTACGTCTTTACCCAAAGGTATTTCTTAATCTTAGGCTTAGTTGCCTTTTAGAACTGGACGAAGGACGACTATTTCTAATTTCATAGAATTCATCAAGAAATCCACCCAGCACCCAGCCTTGGTCATCATTGTCATCGTACACACAAGGAAATCAGCGTAGTAGAGAGAAAGTATCATGTGAAATTAGTGTTTCTTTACTTGACACTTGCTGTATTATTATCTAAAAAATTTAATGTCTGAAAAAGGATTAAGAAGAAGCTGTATAAAATAAAGTAAAAGTATATTAAAATGTTGGTAGGATTTAGTAAACGCGTATCATTTTCTAAAAATCTGTGCCCCTCATCAAGTGCAGGGCTTCAGAGAAGATATGACAGTGGTATAGGTAGTGCGGCACAGGTAAAAAACCTGGAAGTGACTCGTCGACATGAACGAATTGGTGAAATACTTAATAAAGTCAAAGATCGAGATGGCCTTTTTAGACTTCCGTCACATATTGAACACCTAGTTGGACGTGTGACTCAGGATTCTTCCAAAAATGAAGATGTATCTGCAGGGCATAAAGACATGGCCGGGATGGACTTGGCTGAAAAAACGCAACAAATCTTACAGTCTGATCATCCTGTCCGATATGTTTTAGAAAGGTGTGTTTTTTACCTCTGCATAATAATTTTTAATATGTATATAAATAGTATTTTTTCTGATTCTGTATCTGTATGACCGTACCAGTGCGTGAGATACCTTTTAAAAAGTTCTTTCAACCCTAATTGCTCATATGCATTGTTCCTACTCTTATAATGCCACCAAGCATCAACGGACCATAGCGTCATCACAGATTATAAACTATGTACATTATGAATGATCACTTGTACAGATACAGATGTAAAAGTCGGTCAGAACATAATAGAGATGAGAAATGATTGAATTTTTTTGTTTATGATGATGGTTGATGTCGGTGGATTGCGTTGTTGTGGTGTAGGAAAGAAAGACGCATCTGTCATCTTCATTTCACTCTTTGTGAATATTCAGGAGATGTTCCACTGACCCAGTTAATGAGAGTCTTATTAGGGTTGAAGTAACAAAATAATAACTGAATATTAACTGAATTTATATACTTGTATCATCCTTTATAATTATGATATTTTGTTTTGGATTCTTTCTACTAATTCTTGGTATTGTCATAAAAGGTCAATTAAAATATGTCAATATGATTAATTTCATTTTTTGCGTTTGATATCCCATGCAGAGAATTGTACAACACAAATACAAGTACAGCCAGACAGACCGTAAGTCACCACACCTGGATAACCCTATTTGGTCGAGGGATTCGAATAAGCAAGAATCCAAAGTATGAAGAGATTCTCAATAACATTGCCAAAGCCTCAGATAGTGGGATGTTCTCATCTGATATTCATCAAACGGTTGTGGACATTCCTGAAAACTACCAGCCTGTGGCGACTCAACTTCAATTTAGCTTAGGAAACAAATATGCTGCTCTAGTTGGGGATTATTTTGCTATAAGATGTATTTATTTTGTAGAAAAAACTAAATCTAGCAAAGCTTTAATGGCAATTACAAAAGGAGTAGGAGAATTTGCAACCGCATACTTCGCTGTAGAATTAATTGATAAGAAAATAATTTACCCGATGATTCCTCATTGCAAGGCTGGAGTTAATGATTGGATTTTATACAATAAAAAAGCATCTGGCTACCTTAACGGAGGGATGTATGCAGCCCTTCTAGAAAATTATGGTGGACTTCCGGACAATGAGGATTTTATGAAAAATATGAGGAAGTTTTCATCAAGTTTAGCAGCACTTTTGAAAGGTGTAGCTGAAATTGATGCGATGGAACATGCACAAGATTTTGCAACAGTTTCACCCTTTTCTCTTACCTCATTACCTGCAATTCTGTATCAGCAAAAGAACCCTGGGGCCTTTGATAAATTACGGAAAAGTCAATTCCAATTGAATTTAGATGAATTTAAACAGGTGGGATATGATATTTGTTAAATTATAGCTGAGTGATGAAATTTCTAAAAGGAGATCGTAAAAAATTTTTATCTTGTTTTTCAGTTAATGGAGGAAATCGAAAGAAGCTCTGTGGTCCACGAGGCTAAATTTCTTCTTGGGGATTTAGCATTACAAGCTAAAAGAAGTTTTCCGAAAATATCCAAGGATGAATTTTATACTGATGCTATTCAAGACTTGGTCGAAGCTATTACCACTTTCGATTAGTGGGTGATATTTCGAAACTTAGAATTAAATGCAGACCTGCTTAGGCTGAAACTTAAAACTCAATTATTTGTTACCGTGAATAAATTTAGATAGATGCAATAGTTTTTCGAAATAAATCGTATATTTATTGTCAATTAAAAAAATAAAAACAAAACTTCCTCAAAGTAAATAAGGAAAGTCGAATCTTACCTTCCTCCTAAGATTTTATATGGGCTTCATAGTTTATTGACTTACTAATTGATACTCTATTCTTAACCAAATATCACAATAGTAAATTTGTACTGGTCTCCTCACCTGTGCATGGGAAGAATTATAAAATGTTCTGAAGATGCAAATTGACTAGTAAAAGGAAATTATAGGCCATTTATCGTATCGTGTCATAGTACAGACCAGTACTGACTGACAGAACAATAGAGACGCTCCCATGTACTTAAATATTATTTGCGATTCAAGGTTTAAAACTCGGCACATTAGATTAATTTCAGAACCGTTTTCTACTTTTTAATCTTCAATTCATCACGACTCACTTTAATGGATTTTTGTTAGCATTTGTAGCCTTTAGAGAAGCTTCCTTGAGATTAGGTAAGCATTTTTATGATCGCATCTAGTGCCTACTACAATATAAGTGAACTACAGTAAGCTTCACCCAGACTCAAGGCTCTCATGAGGAATGGCAATAGTAATATTCAGTACAGTAATGACTAATGACGGCTGCCAACTTTCAAGTAAAAAATTGTCGATGTCATTTTAGTTTACTTCGAGGGGAAAAATGCATTTTAGATGGCTTTTAGTTGATTAAACCGAAAAGCTCAAATGTGATATTTACTCATTTTAGTCAAGCTTAAATTTAAATCGACAAAATATGAGCATTCCATATGCTTTTGCTTTAATTAGTTGATGAATTAACTGATTAATTGTTAACATACACAAATCATTTGGATTTGGGGTTAAACGTTGCATTATGATAATGATGACGAGGTTTATGGTAAAGACAAAATAAACATTAAAAAATACAAGGATTTTAGAGGCCAATTGGGAAATTATTTATTAATTTTGAATGCCAATTTGTTTTGAATTTAAGTTTTTGAAAAATTTCTTCAGATTTAAACTCAAGATCGAGGAATTTAGATAATTTTCACAGATAACATGGACATTTTTTGTCTTTGGTTTACACCTTTCAAAATAACAATTCTAATACAATAACAAATCTTAAAATTTTACAAAATTTCTTTCGAATGTTTAACAAATCATTCGTATTTACCAATTTGTAACAAATATAAACTACAATGTTGACAGAAATAGACTTAAAGTAAACTAAATTATACAGTATAACAGAAGAATACAAACAAATGAGATTTCAAATTTGACTTTTTGTATATTAATTATGTTTTTAACGTTTCTTTAAATAATTCAATAAATTTTTTAAACCTTTTACTACAACCTAATTCAGTCCAATTTTACATTATATAATTAATTTAATGATATGATGATTATCGTATAAGTAACACTTACCTCGGATGAGATAAGCCTTACAAAAAAATAAAAATAATGTTAAAAGCAGAGAAAATAGGATTTTTTCGATTCAAACAGAAGAATACAGATTCTGAACTTAAAACTAAACTTACAAACTAATGGAACTTTTTTGGAACATTTTTTTTGGTATATGTAGTAATAATATAATTGTGTCTTGTAAGACTCACATCAAAAACCGAAGTTCTTTGGTTCGAAATGAACCCCGTCTCATTTATCAATCTGAGGTATAAGATCACTCTCCGTGAAAAAACGAAAACCGAAAAAAAACTTGTAGAAAACCACCTGAGATTTCTCAACCTGTTGTTAATCTTTTTTTTTTCTTAGAATTTTTTTAATTCTATCAAAAGTTACAGAGAAACCCCATTTATTCCAATGAGATCCCTGACTTTGTCTAACCTGCCAAACGCTTTTCTTTTAAGCAGACTCTACGAACGATTTTCAGTCTTGCACTTTGACTCATACATTCATACATTCAATCTATCAATTATTCTGTGACTGGTTTTAAAAATCGAAAAAACTCGATTAATAAAACGACCTTAGAGATGGATGATATTTACGGGTCTTTACTACCCCAACGGAGTAGTTATGTTGTCACGTTTGATTAGAATCACTCACACATTCATACAATAATCATAAATGTTTTTGACCTTGTGAAATGTCCCCGTAAAAAGGCTTTGCACTTTGTAAGAAGACAAGAGACCTTGTTTACGCAAACATTTTCACAGGCTCTGTATTTCACTTCACATGAGATGAAAGACTAAAATTTGTTGAGCAGGGAAATACTTTTGTACTTCTTTGAGTTGAAAAACAAATCTTTTTCATGAGACGAAAGATTTGTTTTTTTAAAAGTTTTGAAAAACAGTCATTCACGTTACGAATGCCAATGTTGCCATTTTAAATTTCACACGTGCCCATGAACCAGGTACTTGTGGGCAGTCTTTTGGCAGATTTATTAAGTTAAAACATTTCTTGAAAAAATTTACTCCCAAGAGTATATGCATATTTCCCTGCTTTTTGGCTATGTACTTATTACATATAATAATAAACTTTTTTTTAAATAAATCACCCTTAAAATCTCTATATTATTACTATCTAATGTAAATTAAAGTTTGCTTGCACATTTGCTGATAAAGTAAATTTACCCTTCTATATTATACTATCGCAATGAGTGGTGTGATATAAGTCTCCTGTGAGCCGACTATTTTAATTTAATTAGAGCTACTTTCTTTAATTATTATTAGGAAAAATATACTTACACCTAATTATTATTATAAGTTGGGGTGTGGGTACTACATTAACACTGGTGCTCAAATAACGTCTTATTCATTTTTAAAAAAAAGACAACGTACAGATTGGAAATATTTTAGCATGTGTAGCGGAGAGTTAGTATAGTATTACAAAGTATTATTTGATGTGATGCCCATTCTTACATTCCTTGAAAAAACGATTCTTTGAAAATCGAGTATCCTAACTTTTGACTTTTGGTATATGTTTCAGGCAGATATTTTGCATAAAATTGAGATTATAATATAAATGCTATCGATAAGGCTCAGAAGTAACCTTACGACAAAATCTTAATTAAATGGACAAATTATCTCCCTGTTTTTTGTACCTTATACCTCAGTATCACTATCCTAATCAAGTCTTTCTTATTATCATCTCAACTCAATTTCAATCAAAGCCAACCTTCTCCAGTAGTGAGTTTGTACCTTGTACATCCTCTTACTATTTATTTATTATTATTAAAATTCCTAACCAGTAGTACCAGGTAAAGGGTTCAGCGATTGGTATAAAACCTTAATTAATAACACAGAGGTGATTTTATCGGGGTTTCAATAATAATAATATAATAATAAAGATCTATAATATTTAACAACAACTCTGATATCGTGTCTGGCAAAGAAAAAACCTAACAACGTAACGTCTTAAACTGACTTGTGATAATTTATCTTAAATTAAAATACTGCAGGATTACTTATAAAATAATTTTTGTACATTAAAACCTACTGGAAAAGGAAGGTCATTCGGAAACACTGCGCTGCTACTTGCTATATACTCACATTTTTGGCATCATCATCAATACATTTGTTATTGTAAAGGGCTCAAGTTAAAATTCTAGGGATGATTTAGAAAACCCATCTTGTACCTTTGGTACTTATTATATACTTAACTAACAACATGAGCTTAAAATAATAACCGAAGAGACTAAACTTTGGCTTTAGTTGCATGAATTGAAAACTGCATTGAACAGACGGGATTACTGTTTCTAAACTCAATATAACGAGAATGGTAAGAGACGGGCATTAAAATGGCAAATAATTGATGATACTCTAGTACCATGAGGACTTATTTTTCTAAAAAAATTAAATAACTTTTATCTATAATCGTATCTTTTCTTTAAATAGCTGAGTATACGACTGTAAATTTTGACTGGTTGAATTTTGGTTGAAAAGAACAAGATTTGCCTGATTGATTTAGCCAATGTGAATTTACTTTGGTTGACAAGTTATTTGAAAATCTTTAAACTATTCTTTGCACAGTTACTTGCAGACTATTACTGGATTACTGGAAATGGGAACTTTAAAATCTTCGTGATTTGAATGACAAAAAACACTAAATACTAAACATTGAATAATATTGGGTGGGTTGGTGGTTTGATTTCGTTCATTCAATAATCCTAGTTTTATAATTAAAAGCTGAAGCATAACTGCCTAAATATTTTGATAGAATATATCTTAAGTTTGTATTTTATAATATTAACACACCTTGTGTGTAATAAGCACGGTTGTACACACAGTTGGTTAATTATTAGTTAGTACCTAATATTAATAATGATTAAAAGGTTTGTGTATCACAGCAAACCATTACTTTCTATCTCCAATTTTCCATTCTATAATCAACTCAATTTGCATTTCATTATTATCAATTCCTTTTATCATTAACATCATTAATTAGACTTCTCGCATGATCATCAGTTCTTTCTTAAAATCACAATTCACAATGCTTCGTTAGTAAATTCTTTTATCATTATCCCTACCTTTCTTATTACTAATCTTAGCTTCTTAAATTATAATCCGACGCCTTGAGACTCTACAAAGCTATGTGAAAAATGCTACTTTTGTATTGTATTGTAGGAACGATGTGACAAAAAATTTGCATCTATACCTATTAAGTAATACAATACAAGTGACATTTGACACAACACCCCTCAAAAGTCTCACGGCATCGATATAACTTTCCAATTTAAAAATTGTCCAGATTTAAAGATTGCAAATAAGATTACTACCTGCTAATAATTTTACTAGATGATGTTAATTTTTAAGTCTAAAATACTAACTAAAGCTTTATAAAATAGAGAGATCCCGTATCTTCTCGTTGTGACTACCTTACAACGAGATTTAACACGAAAACCATTGTTCACGACTAGAAAGTAAGTAGTTTCACTTTGATATTCAATTCAACATTGACCATTTCATTCTTCCGAAGCAAGTAATAATTATAATTGTAATAAGCATCAGGGTATTGAAGATCAACTAATTTAATTGAGTTTTAACACTCTTTTAAGATTAGCTTAACTTGGTCATGTTTATGAATGAACTAATAAGGTATGCTATTATCTAAAATTCTAATTTTTACTGATTTCTGCGCACCCTCCTAAACAAGGCAATTTCCCTTTCATTTTAAGAAATTTATAAATCAATCTTTTTAACACGTTACCAATCATAGAAACAATACTTCCTTACTCTTTCTCCAACTTCCGCTCCCTTCTTGCACAAATATCATAGCTTAGCAGCACTTTTTGAAATGACGATCTTTTGTGATGATAGTCAACGTTTCAAATCTGTATCTTCTTAACCTAACATTGCAACATGCCATACTACATATTATTATAAATTATTGTTCAATCAGTACCGGAACATAAACAAGTTAACTTGCATGCATGTACCCCAGTGCGTCTCGTACCAATAATAATATCAATAAGAGTGATTTTTGTTGCTTTGCTTGCACTTATCATTTTTGGTATATTTATACCAGCCGAAGACAATCTTTACATTCTTAACATTATACTCATACCTTTACAAATTAATACATAACATATCTTCCCTTTTAACAATCGATGCAGTTCAATCTTCTTACGCGAACTCTTATAAATGCCATCATCTTTAACTCAGACACCTTTGTTTACACAATGCCTAACTATTAGCATTAAACACTTTTATATTTCATTCATAGTGTAGACTGTCTTTGTCAGTCGGCTTCCATCAACGTGATAGAAGCCCGTTTCTTTACTTGTTGCATTTCCCCAAAATTCATTTCTTAATAATTCTCGAACGTGGTAAATTGCTTACACGCAGAAGAGTTGTAGAAATCACATAAAATCTTCATTTAACTTGCTTTCGTTGAATTGGGCGCTTGGCGAGATACATGTAATCACTATTATTATAATTGGAACAATATTTCACCGAGTACTTAATTACATGTCGTGAGCATTGCCCTTGTTCCATTGTACGTGGTAAGTAGTACGTATAATACAATTAATTAATTCTTATGATAGTTTTAGTTGTGTGAAAAATGTCACCGAAGAGGTTTGTTTTTCACTGGCTGACAAGAGGTAAATTGCCTGTCTTCAGTTGCGGTGTAGTAACTTGTAATTTAAATCTAATGGTCGGAGAATCTGAATAAGTTCAGTGGTGAGTAATATTATAGTGATACCGCGTTGCAGAAGAGAATAAAATCTAAATTTACTGACTATAGGACAGGAAGGAAGAGATGTAATTTTGTAATTAGTATAGTAGTTATTGATAGACAGGTCAATAGGCCACATGTAGGGTTAGTTTTCTTAAGCATAATATTGTAATTTTGTTAGGGACTAATTAATTTGTGGACGAGATATTATGAGTAGATAAAGAATTACAATTACATA
Source organism: Isotoma viridis (assembly GCA_034696425.1). Classification (NCBI taxonomy): domain Eukaryota; kingdom Metazoa; phylum Arthropoda; class Collembola; order Entomobryomorpha; family Isotomidae; genus Isotoma; species Isotoma viridis. The sequence goes on from JAQGAA010000713.1 coordinate 14,307, forward strand.
ATTTGTTTAAAACTTAGGTCGGAATAAGAATAAAATTATAATAGGATTTCTTAACAATTTGAATTTTTTTAAATTTTAAAACCAATACTGATTAAGGAAATTAGACAATTTTAGTTAAAAAGAGATCGATTACCATATTAGTATATGTACATTAATTGAACAAAAATGTACTGTGCCAAGTACTTACTAAGTTTACTTTTATATACAAGCCAATTGGGTTTTGTTAAGGATGTCACATTTACTGATGAAGGTATTACATTTTATAAATTTCTTATAATTATTATTACATTTCACTCATTTGGTGGTGGGGTGATGCAGTTTGCATACAATTATGTATGTATTATATTACGTAATTTGGAATTGCAAACACGGTATCAAGTCGAGGAATTAAAGATAACAATTAACAATATATATATCAATCTGACTTTGAAATGTATCGTTTAAAGTCATGCAGTCGAGTAACAACTGTATTGGTGGTACGTATTGATAGAAAAATAAGTAAGTATAGTATAACTATTATCAAATTAATTATAAACAATTTAAAGCCAATAATAATACTATCTTCAGCCATAACTGAGACACCTTGACGAAGATGGAATTTTGAATTCCAAATTGAAATTGACTGACGAACTCAAGAATAATTTCAAAGTCGATATTACACCTCACTTATAAGTCATGTCTTCGTCACTAATTATAACTAACCTAAACTTAATTAAAATCTCTAATAATACACTGATATTTTGAATATCCTTCTCATACTAATAAAATGATTTGGCAAGCGTTCCGTGCCATCCATTTCATTTGTGCAAGGATATCATAAAACTACCGATCTTGATCGTTGACCGGAGTTTGTGTTTGATTTGATGTTTGTTTTTGTAATACCGTAGAGATTAAAAAACCGAAAATCCTCCTTCATTTGTAGATCATATAAACCGTAATCGGAAAAATTAGTAGTAGCGTAGCCGTATCGAGTATATGGGTATATATATTATATCGAGTTGTACATATTTCAAGCCGCAATTTTTATCAAAGACTTCAACTGGTCCGACATCTTTTTATAATTCTTTTCCTGAATTAGAGCCCCTTGGCAGGTCAGATTAAGAATACCGTCAAAATTTGATGTTGCCATCTTACCATGAGTCATATTTCGTCCAAGTTTCTTCTTAGATTGAAAAGAATCCAATGGAGTTGCCTCCTTCTTGGGTTCCTCCGTGACGATCGACTTCAGTTCTTCATCACTGGACTCACTTGAAACATCGGATGACTCCAAAGAGCGCTGCTTCTTCTCTTCTGCCATGACCAAAGCTTGCATCATACGTTCACCAGGGAATGATTTAGCAATTGGAGATCCAAAAAGTGACGCCATATCGATTCCAGTACCTTTCTGCATAGACTTGAGAGTAGGTGATGTAGGTTGTGATTGAGATCGCTGAATTGGGCCAGTCCAGTGGGAAGGTGGGGTGGGTAGCACCATGCGTGAAGGATGACTTTCAAACTTAGCTCCTGCATACAATTTTGCTGTTGGTGTCGCATTTGGTTGAATTGGAGAATTCATTGATTGCGAATACATGTTCGGTGGTGTCAATGACATTTGTCGCGGCGTACTGGCTAACGGTAGTCCTTTCACTGGTGAGTTTCTTGCTGAATGTTGTTGCTTTCCACCATAATTTTGTTTTGGGGTAACTTTGTTTCCTACATTTACTTGGTAGCAAACAGTCTCGCTTTGACTAACAGACCTCTTAACTGCAATAGGCTTAGATCTAGGGTGGAGCTGCTGTGGGGAACTATTTGACTTTCTACCCGTCTTTGTAGTCGGTTGAGAATTAACTTTCCCCGAAGAATACGCATACATAACATCTTGATTATAATACACCCCAGATGGATTAGTTTTCCCAGTTGGTTTTTTGCTATCTTTGATCATTACGGCGGTAGGATACTGATACTGCTGATGACGATTCATAATATTTTCCGATCCCGGTCCCATCTTGTATCATATAGCCAATATTGGTTGTCGAATAGATGAACAAATTAGATATCCAATCAGGACAAAAAAATTGTCGTTGTGGAATTTCTGTGAAAAGATCAACAAATTTACCCATTATTATTATTATTAGCTACCGCTACCACACCATGTGTGTGTTCTACTGTTTTCATTTCTTACAATTTCATATTTTATAATAAATTCTATTTTTCTATTAATTTATTTTCAATCCCATATCAAATTATTCCCATAATAATATGCTGTTAAGAAGTTTTAATGATATCAACCAACATTAAGTAAACAATTCCCTTCAAAATTATAACAAGCTTCATAAAATACAAAAACAGTACATCATTTTAATAATAATGAAAATCAGCTATATACTTAATTATATGCTATGTGATTTTGCGATTGTAATCTAATAAAATAATACAAAGGTACATGGCGACTTTTCCCTAGCCTGTAAACTATTTTTAATTGAAAACAACAACCTATAAACTACAAACTAGTAACTTACGAGTTATAATTATATTATTGCACGGTGACTACTGACTGGCAATGAAATCAAGTATTTTTGTTTGCTAAACAAACGAAAAGTTCTTCTAAACTGCATAATATTCATACATGCACATGCAACATATGCTAATATACCTACCTACTTTCAGCGATTAAAAATTAACTAGTTTTCATCTTTTCATAGTAAGTTGATTAACTAGTTAGACTGGATTTAACTAGTTAATAAGTACACATGAAAATGCTGCAATATAACAAATGATCATAATCATGCTATAAACGACAAACGAGTAAACCCTAATTTTGGGCAGGCATCAAATAAATAAATTGAATTTACTTTGTTGTTTTCTATCTAATACAAAAATAAAGTCTAACTCTTAAAGATTAAATTCTACTGGCTCTTGAGAACAGTAACTATAATATAAAATAAAGCATATTATTTACTGATTCTTGAGCCTTAATCAATCTACTAATTAATAATAAGACAACAATACAGAATAAATTACCAGTCATTAATGCTGTATATCGTCTAAATGTAAAATTAAAATTACTACACACTATTGACATTAACAGAATCAAAAATCATTTAAACTTAAAACATACCTTAGAATTATTATTCACTATCAATCACTTAATAGAAAAACCGAAAAACGAAAAAGCTGAACACAGGAGAAGAGGAATGAACACTTTGCACGTGCTACGCTCGTCCTCCACAAAAGCAAGAATATCGGTTATTCGTTTGTCAATTAGTTTGTCCAAGTCGGATAAATAATAGACACGATGTTTTCACTGCTTTGTTGTTCTTAACTAAAATTTAGGAACCAAAGAATTCTAATTAATTTAAAAAAATAAGTTAAGTCACACTCTCACTTTGTTAGCACTGCATAAAATTACTTTAAACAATTCTATGATAATCCCGGTAGTAATTCTAGTAATGTCGTATTTTTCTATGTCTAGTAAAATCTAAAATCAAATTATTATTTTGTATTAAACGAAAGATAAATCGTTGCGTTAGATTAGATGTTGCAAACTCAAGCTTAAAACTTCAACTGATACTTGAAATACTCGAGTGTTAGGGTTTAACTTGAAATAAAGGATTTTTTTGGTTTTACAGGTAATTGTAATTTCCATAACCAATCCTTCCACCTAAACGCCAAACGGTTAATATATTTATAGCTCTATGATGCTAACAATGTCAAACATACATAATATGCTATAGTATTATGGGTTCTCAGTTTTCATTATTATGGGTCGACCCTTTTTCTCTTTAGAATTCAAACCCGGATATTTGTTAACCCTTATCAAACCTTATTGATTCCCCTATATTCATAACCAAACAAAATTTATCAACACCAACACCAACAGTCAGTGGAGTGATAATAACACTAAAAATACTACTGGGTCTATGTCCTGTCTGTACTAACCGTCGACCGTTTGTTTTAAATTCCTTTAATTCCTTAATTCAAATTCCAAACCCTAAACTCAGCTCGATAAATGATAATGATCTCAGGTCAGGTAATAAATGTGACCCCTAAACTACACAAAAATTGTTTGGTTTGATTTGGGATTTTAAACATTCCATAACTTATAACAAGCTGAACTTGAGCTTCTAGTCTAGACTAGAGTCTAAAATACTTTAGAATGTAGACTTTATACTACAACCTGAGTACAACCAAGATTTTTGGGTTAAAAAAGGTGAAATAAAGCAAATGGAGGTACAATCCCGGATTCTAAATTCTAATTTGATTAATTTAATTTCTAATCGAATTTTTGGCAACCAAAAATTTACTCAAACTTAATATTTGTGAGTTGCATTTTCATTCCATATATTCCACATTTTTTAAATCCAATGCATTCCAGATTCTATTCTATATAATTCGGCAAATTCGGGTTAAAAACTTCCCCTATATCGCCTCTTCGCCTCCAGAAATACGATGACATGACACAAATAAACTTGCCCTTTTCACTTTTAGTTCTGGGTGTGGGTGTCGAGAAAGTGGACAGGGCAGGGTGTCAAAACCGAGACGGATAGAATGGATAGTTACACAATTTATAAATTTTCAATTCAAGAATGATAAGACCTATCGAATTGAATACTTGATCTGGGATGTCATTTGTGCATCTATCTGTAGCAAGTTATGAAGACTAATTAATGACATTGAATGACTCTAATAATGTGCCTCTTGTGTAATGATTATAAATTTGATATGAAAGGTCATAATTTTTGAAATATTCAAGGCTTAACTGGGAACTAATCCTGAATGACGATGAAACAATGAAAGTTCTGGAGTTGGTTGATAGTAAGAAATGATCGTGCTCTATTTTAGGATGTAGGACTATTTATATGTGAAATGGACTAACTAAAAACCGCAATCATTTATATTTACTACCATTAATTAAAATACTATTTATTTACTAAATTGTGAATTGATTGACAAATAAAAATATAAAAAATCCTAAATCTAAAAATCAGGTAAGCCAAAACTTTCGTTAACAAACAACTCACAAATCATACTTCAGTCTTTTTGTTTTTGAAATACCTTGATCATCAGGTTGCTATATAATACGCTGCAGCGCAGCGCTAGATATAGGTAGGTCATAAGGTCATAGACATAGGCTATATAATATATCTATCAACAATCAACAACTAAATACTATACTCTATCTATACACACAATTGACACAATGCACAATGCAACTAACTGCATTTAAATTAAAACACTGATAACTTTTCACCACAGATCACAATATTGTTATTATTTTGATCACTATTTAATAATAAATATAACGAATAAAAATATGTAAAAAACGATGATAGAGATAGAAAATCTTAAGACAAAAGGATGTAAGCCGAATGGTAGTTGGTTGCCTAAAGGGAGAAGGTGTGGCTTATGATATGGACGAGCTATACGATCGATCCATACACACACCAACGACGCACGTAGTAACCAGAGTGTACTTCCATACAATTTCTTTTTAGAAAGTTTCTTAACCCTTTTAAAGTTACCTTATTTAATTAAAAATAGTTAAAAAGTAAACTTACCAAATAAAAGTAGGTTGTTGACTGGAATTCCAAGCCAATTAAGGTTAATTTTTGAATAAAATTTTGAAGATG
>JAQGAA010000714.1:0-19903 GCA_034696425.1 Isotoma viridis
GGAAGGCTGATGCTGCGAAAGGACATGTGGAACTCATGGTTTACACTAATTATCTATTTAGTATGTAGCATGAGGCCATTTGGAACCCTCGTATTTTGTATTGTTGTAAAGATGTGGAACATTTCATACATGTAATAACGTAATGTGAGATTTCATGAAAATGAAAAATAATGTTGCCCTGAAGTTTTTTATAACAACTTTTTTCTTAGGAAAATGAAGTTTACATTCAGCGCATTACTGAATTTAAAAAAAACAATTCGTGAGATTTAACTGTTGCCTCAAGGTTTTTAAATTGTACAAAATTCTAAATCGATGTATCACAAGGCATAATAGGCATATTGTCTTTGTTATACTAAAAGGGTAAATTCATGTGTATTATTTTATTATGAAAAGCAAAAGCAGCAATTATCAATTTGCAATTCAGAACGGATAATTATGGATGATCCATCGTCCGTTGGTGCCGTAAGAGGCTCTATCGAGTTGTAAAAGCATGTTCACAATAATTGGAGACAAAAATCGTGTATGTTTCGTCTCATTTCAAGACATGCACGAATACGTCTGGAAAAAATTTGTCTGGGAAAACAAAAACATATATTTTGAAAAAACTAAGACTATTGCGATAAGGAATTTAAAATTATTTTCAAATCAATTAATATTTTACAGACAACTATATTTATTAAATACAATGTCAGCTAGTAGCTAAAATTATTTCATTTACTATAAACTAATGATTCGTTACATTTTCATATTTGTTTCTTGGCAATCGTAACACAAATTCTGCACAAAAAAGGTGGTTGTCGAGCGGGTACCGTTACAATCACCGCATTCGCATTTTCCACGTGATCTTCATTTTGGCCTGCATCTGAAACAACATTTTGATCTTCATCGTCACTCACAGTTACCACTTCCGGCTGTAGAATCTTTGGCTATTCAAATCCTTTTAGTAACAAAATGACAAAAACCAAGTTTTGATGAGAAAAAAATGATTCTTTTATATTCAAATTGTATTATATATTAACAAATATATTTAAAATTATAACGATTTAAATCCGACAATTCGTGTGAGGTACGTGAGGACAATTTGGAGCGGTGTGAAGGTCAGGACTTCTGCAAAAAAATTAGACAAATAAGCTTTCAGTTAAACGTAAGTTAAATAATAGAAATTAAATAATTTGTAAAGAAAAAAAAATTGTAATTCCTTAAATAGTAGTTTTTGCTGTTGTTGAAAGTGCACTTTTCAACTCAAGGCATTCAGATGACATTTATTATTTTCATTGGGTTTAGTTTTTAGAATTTTCTGAATCTGGTAATTCCAACTGGAGTGTGGGTATTATACATTTCTATTTGATGAAATGTGGTGTAAAATGATCGTTTTGCTTTATCCTTTACACGTTCTGTTGTAATCTATTCAACAAAAAACCAAAACCTACTTAATTTAAATGGTAAATAATAAAATTCAAAAATGGCCATTTTAAATTTGTTGTTTATACAGTTGTTTTAATTGTTGTGGATTTAACGGCTGTATTTGTTTTGAATAGTGGCTTAATTTTTGTGAGTGTAACGGGTGTATTTTTTTTGAATAGTAGTTTAATTGTTGTGGGAGTTACGGCTGTACTTGCTTTGTATAGTTGTTTAATTGCATTGTAGTTAGTGTAACTGGCGTAAATGTTTTAGATATTGGTGTAATTGTTAGGGATGTAACTTTATCGATGTTCTTGTGTAAATCACAATGCTTTGTAACCTTTAAAAAATATTTTTTTGACAATTAAAATTAAAATTTTTATTTATCATAATTGAATGAGTATTTATTTTTACTCTATTTTTTTAATTTTTGTTGTTTTAGGGTAACGGAATTAAAGGTTTTTTATTGTTATGGAACGAATATTCAATGAAATATTTTATTAATTAAACAGAAGGTGCAACCAGATTACAAATTTCAATTTCAAAATTTCAATTTCTGCTTTCATACATTCAATGCTTTGTAGAGAAACATTTCATATTTTTTTGTTACAAAAAATGTCAGTCAGTTCTTCCTAATGGAATAACCGAACAGAAAGTTATAGAGCAAACTAACTTCAAAATGTCCGCTGGGTGAACTATCCTTACATTACATTCTAATTTTCTTTCTTGCCTGTTATGGGAATTTGAAAAGGACAACCAAAAGCCAATACCAATAGCATCGTTTCGCAGCTCTAGTCGGTAAGCGGAAATCAAAAGAAATTCTTGAGAGAAGACGAAAAATTGAATGTAACAGGAAATTGATTACATGTCCTGTTATATTTGTATTAATGCTGCTTTGAGCTTTTCGTGGGCTTCTGGGCAAAAAAAGCTTTCATTGCTGCAGAAGCTTCTTCAAGGACAAAAACTTCACAGTAATAAGATTGCTAATTGAATTGAGCAACATGTCTACCTAATATCAGTTTATAAGCCCATTTTATAATTTTCAATTCAGTAATACAACATTGCATTTCATCTGTGTCACCATTAAGGTTTTCAATTGTTTTTGCACGTCCAGAGATCAACATAATGTGACTGTTTGGATGTTTATTTTGATACTTCTTTTGTCTTCAGTCGTTGAATTGACCTGGTACGTTTGCGTCTTAAAGGAGTCTTTGTTATTATAACGTCATACATCCAGTAACTCAAAGTGGAATGTTGGAAGTGTAAACCACAATACAATTACGTATAATTCAATCTGGAATTAATCTTTTAGTTCTTTTAATTTGTCTTGCAAAAGGTATTGTGAGGGTTTCTTATGGATATCTTATTGAATTTAAAAGTCTCTAAACTAAGCATTAATTTTTTATGTTTTGTTTTTGGTTTGTACTATTGGCCAGGCGATAAATTCGCCCAATTAAACTTTTCAAGAGAATGAAAAGGAAAAAACTTTGTCATCCAAATATGACATACTACGATTTAGCAGATGATTTCGCAAAAACTATTCTACGACTTTTGGAAGAACAATGGTTCATTCGTTGAACAAATGTTAAACATCAACACAATACCACTGGGAAGGTAACATAAATTCATTAAATTGAGCCAATTTCGCACTTGGTAACTTACGCCGTTGAAGTTTTGGGATTAAAAATTGGCTTGCACATCCAAAAATCGAAAAGCGATAAGAAAAACTATGTTTAGGTAGAAAGGACAGGTTAACAGATTCTTGAAAAAAAACCTTTTTGAAAAAGTTTAATTACAAAAAGTATTATTTGCAAAGGATGAGTCTGAATTTGCACGTGCAGTATTACAAGTAAGACGAGGTGCTAGTTCCATGATTGAAAACTTTGTTTCATTGTAGAATCGTGGGTTTGATTTCCAATGTAGCTTCTGTAATGAAAGGTTCGATGAAACATGGTAGTATCCCTCAAGGACAGAATTCAAAGGAATATGTTCCCAACAAAATAGAATACGTTCGTAGAATACGTCGACATCTTCGTTAAAATTTTTAACAAAATAAGCAAGATGTAACAATAAAGTTTCAAAGTTTTACACGTCGCAAGCTGATAAGCGAAGACAATTTCTTGTAGAAGCAGCTGATGCTGCATGAGACAGAAGTTTAGGCAGTTTTTCAAAATACTCCAAGTATTTCATATGGTCGCTCTCTGTCAAGCAGTCCGTTAAACAGTACAAATAAATTATCTGGTATTTATAAAATATTTCAAAGAACTTACAACAACAGAAGGATATATTTCAAATGTTAAAAATCAAGTATTAAGTTTACTTAACTTTGTTCGATTAGGAAAAGTTGTACTTCATATCCATTCCATCTTAGACATATTCAGCGCTTTAGGAAAATTAGACCAAAAATTTAAAATCAAGGCAGTTATATTAATTGAAGCGGTTAATGGTTAAAAGTTTCTACATCAGCTACTATACATTATATTCTATTCATACATTCTACCTATACCAATTCATGTTACCGTCATTAGGAACTTTGGTATTATCAGTATTATAAAGGCCTCATTGTTTTGACGCTCGTATAACACACACTTGTTCGACTTACATACATTACAATCCCAGTCAAGTTGACAGCATTTGGCAGTGCCAAAAATGACTACAGAACAAAGTAAATATAGAACTTGCTGAGCCCTCATTTTCAAACCTTCTGACTTTCTGATTATGAATTCTACTAATTCGCTTTTAATTTAGTCAAAATCTGTTCTGTGATAATTCAATTATTTACTTAGAGTAATGACTTTATCCGGATACAAAGTGTCAAGTCTGCAGTAAGATAGTGACTGTCGAATTTATGTTTCATTTTGTTTGATTTTACGATGACCATTGGCGATATTTTCCAGATGTGAAAGCAAAACCAATAATCTCTAGGACCTAATACGGTGAGTTTTAACAGATTGAATACAGTCGACAACTTACGACTCGGAAGGATTCACATATTTCAACCGTAATCAATTTTTTGTGATAATACAAGCCGTCAAGTTGAAACGCATTTTTTAATCTTGCTTAAAATCGCAAAAATGTATAAAACTATTTTATATGTTTATGATAAAGACTTTTAGATAATGCTGGTCATAAGACTAACTCATTGTTTTAATGAAATGAAAAGTTGAGATAGCAAACAAAAAATCATCCCAACCAAAGCTGTTCTACCACTACCTATTTAATCTTTCAAGGCAGAAAAACTGTTTGAGATCTTTATTTCAACTTTTAAAATCAGCATTCTATTCTCGTATAAACATTATTCGTATACCTCACATATATCAAATCCTATTACTAAAAAAATGCGCTCTGCTTTTTTTTCCCTTTTTTTTAATTTATTTTAAAACTTGCTAGTTGTAACAAAAATTTTATTTTTAATGTAGAGTAAATAAACCAAACATTAGTATCGTTAATTTTTACAAATATGAAAATCATCATCTTGCTACGGAGGACAATTGTGCCCAGTAAAATAAATGCTTATTGACCTAAGCAACAAGTAAATATTAATTTATTTATAGAATCCTAGATTCTTTCTTAAGATAAGTTTATTTTTTCGTAATTCCTGTCCCTTCATGTGATTCCATCTTGCGAATGGAGTTGTGGTAAAGTTTTAGTTGTAGTAATAAAGGTGGATGTCTAACTTTGAATTCGACCAACAAAATTTCTGTAGCTTAATGAATAAATACCATTTACAAATGTAAATTTAGGTTTAGGATCAAGGTCAACATCTATCCGAATCATAAACTAGAATTTGATATCCAAGTTAGAAGCGTTTGGATACGGATGGTAGTAATCGTATTTTTTAGTAGTTCTGCTGACGATATCTAAGTACTAATATAATCAAACGCAAAAATTTGAAATTGATATGAAAGCGATGAAAAGGGCTTATCAAAAAATGACATTTTAAAAGACATAAAGTTATTTATACTATACATATAACAGTTTCTTAATAGGAGAGGATGGAATAGGATGAGGGAGGAAAACTTCCCCAGATCCTCAAATGCAGAAGAGATGCTCATGTCAGATCTCTTCATTCTTTAAATTACACTTCCCACTTAAATTTCATGTTCATTTTTTTAAATTTTTGAATAACTGCTATTAGTCTATTGTCGAGCAATACATTTGCCACATGAACTTTATTTTTGTAACTTCTTTCAGGAATTAAATTTTCTCTTGTATTAAAAACACGTTTAAAAAAAATTGTCTTCGTTTTCCATGCATACCGTCGGTGGTCACACGATTTATAATATATTTGCATGTAATAATTTTCAAATGCTTCTACTCCTCCACACTTTTTCTTACAACAATTGTTCCTTATATCTATCGGTATTACCTCCCAATTTTCATACTCTTGGGTCAATAGATATTCACAAATCTGTATTTTATCATTTTAAAAATCGATTCAATTATATTATCCTCTTACGGAGAACGATAGTTTGCAACTAAAAAAATAAATGACCATTTTTTTTACAAAGAAGGGTTGACATTTTCTTAGGCATTTGAAATATTTTTTAAGATCGTTGCTGAATACCGTATTGATCGAGAATAGAATTTACGTGAGCCATTACTAACGTATGGTAAATGATAAAAGCATTTTTTAAACATGGTTTAATGTTTAGTTGCTTTTTAAATGTAATTTGCTTAAGTATTACTATGTTACTGAAGTTAATGAAAACTTTTAGAATTTCAATATTGAATGAACCGAAAATTAATAAGTAAATTTAACGACCGAGCGAATAGTTAATCGAGAAAACAATACTTAGCGAATAGATTCGAAATAAGAATCTCATTCCTAAGGAATAGAAAATGAGCGAGTAAGAGGAAAAGAAAATTGCATTTAAATATACGTTAAGAGTTACGTGTAACCATAAAGGATTTTACCATATAAGCTACAGTTACATAACATAAATTCACATTTGTAACAATTATGATGACTATCTCCAAACACTTATAAGACTGTTACATAATACTTAACTATATTGAAGTGAACCAGCTAAGACACAATAAGATAAACGGTTAACAGGAGTACTATCCTCACTATTGTCGGTGCTGGTTTAAATTAGTTAATTACTAGTTTCAACCGAAATAAAATAAGAAATGTATAAGATTTATAACTATAGTGTCTAGTACAATTAAAGTTCATTACAGTTAGGAAATTTTAATAATGGATTAACAAAGAATTTTAAAACCATTAAAGTTCAGAACAGATCCACTAATATCTTAAACATATGTACCATATCATTCATTTCACTACGCATTATAGCTGCGTATGAAAGAGAATACATTTTGTACAAATATACATTACAAAACCTAAGTCATTTAAAATACATTGAAGTAAATAACAATTACCTAATTTTAATTGAAAATTTAATTTAATATTTAAAGTGTAGGTCTACTCATGTTAGGAGTTGCCCAGATTAATTATCAAAGAAATAATCAAGAGGGTATTTTTATTTTTATTTACGGTATCTTCTTGATTTTACTACGGTAAAAACATTTATTGATACTCAGACATATAACGATATATTTAGACTGGAATAATTTTTATAATCCTAAGGCCAATACATTAGATGAATTCGAAGAATTTCAAGAATTTGAATGAATCCAAGACCACAACCTTCCTTTTTGGAAGAGGGACATTTTGCAGAAATTATCATTAAAGAGGTATAAGCCCATTAATGAATGCATTAGCGTTATTTGCTGATTTATCATCATGGCATTTTCGCGATACAGCAAATCACTCCCAAACGCGAACTTTAAAACCATGCAGGACGAACCCACGCGAATATGCAAAGAATTGGAAACAGTGCAAATATAAATCTTTGGTTTGGGTAGAAGAAACTGCCGAATGTTCGAGATGTTATATTTACATATGTATCAGTTATAAGTATCAAAAGTTTATTTACACACAATATTTGCACGAAATTCACTTTTACCGTTTTTACATTTCCTGACCAAAATGTGGTGCGAGATAAGGAATACTGTGATTAAACATTGCTCCGTTCATTACGCCTATATGGACTCCTTGATCCCGAGCAAGGGCTGGAGTAGGCGAAAGTGAGGCAAGTTGAGACAAAACGAACTTAGTGTTCAATCCAAATCGAAATGGAGTCATTCGAAAATATACATGGCACTAAGTGTAGAAATATATTAAAAATTAATGTTTTATTTATAATTCACCTTCCAAAGAACTATTTAAAGCATGAGGAGAATAAGGATGTCAGGATTATAACAAAAATTGTTATAAATTTCAGACATTAGATCTTGACATTCATCTGATTTATATAATATACGCACATTATTAAAATGAAAGTGAAATATCTTTCTACTTAAGTTCAAGAATTGTAGAGTTAATATAACTAGCATGAATATTGCTAATAGCCGGAATAGGTAGAATTAATGGCACTAAACTAACTGAATTTACACAGAACTCATCAAAGTACAGATGAACTAATTTAGCTTCTGAAAATATAGTTGCATGAACCGTTAATGTACACGCACTTTCTTAAGCACTCTTAACATGTCCTTCAATATTAACAGGATTTTGGTTTCTATGCTTCCGATATGGGTATATTCACAGGCTTGTAGCTGAACAGAAGATCCACCTTGCAAGATGTGATGAATACATGTTTGACTAGTATCTCTATACTGATAGTAATTTGGAAGATAACATAAAGATGATTCAATGCATGCCACATTTATTTGCTTCCGCATCAGATAATGGATAAGTATAGCATTTCCTCTTAACAGCATAAGCTAAAGGATGTTTTAGAGTGTAAGCGTCAGATTCAAATCTCACAGTTAAATGTATTATTTCAAAAATTTCATGTTTATTTCTTTTGTTACAATTAGTATCTTGACATAAATATGAATGTAGTCGGTGGCAAACTGAGACTAAACTAATTTGCTGGTGTAATAAAGTCTTCTAATGGGACGGAAAGAATCATTCCAATATGGTTAATTTTTGGTTTTAAATATTCAAGTTCATGAATGAGGACAGATTCAAGTTCAGAAATAACATGACTAGGTAGAATATGATTTTTACAATCAAGTTTAGTATGAAAAGGTGCCTGTACCATATTCATGTATTGATTCTAATTGTCCAATCAATAGAACATCTGTTGACATAAGGTAGTACATTGAAATATTTGCCACATAGTGATCGATGAATTTTACTATTTTAATCATTCCTTGACGAGTTTCTTTTTCAGATTTTGAGACTTGAGATGCAGTTTGAATTGCGATTTTGTGTGTATCTGATAAATGAGTACGTAACTTATTGACATGGCTATATGCTATAGCATTGGATTTATACATCTTTTTAGCATAATTTTGTGTTGCAGTCCCGAAAAGAAATGAATGAACTTCTCCAAGGAAAAGAAACAATGATCTATTCTTCCTTTCTGTAGGTGTATGGGTCAAGTCAATTGTTTTGGGATTCTGATGTTTTGGGTCACCCTAGATCCATTGATGCATTTTATCATGTGTTTGCTCTGCGAGAGCCTTTCAAAAAACTGATGCTGTTGTAAAAAATGTGTTAAGGGAATCATACAGTTTATCTAGCCGGTCACAAAATGAATTAGATATTCCAAATGCAGTTCTATTTGCACAAACTCATTCTCATGCATCTAAGATCTGGTCGGTTCAGGTAGAGACGGTATTTTGAAATAAACCAGTGCTGTTGAGGTGTAGCCATAATGGTTGATATTTTCTTTGACAAATGCTCCATTAAATAATCGGTATTGAGTAACATCGTCTTTAAGTTCGCTTACAAAATCTTTATCTCTAGCGATATATTTAGAGGTTTCCAATGTAAACGAGAGAACGTATAGTATAATAAGGAGGGGAAAAGTTTTGGATTTCATCATCTTACAGGAAATCTGCAACAACAAATAAATTTTAAAAATTAATATCTCTTAAACATTTATCTACTTTTTAGTAAGCTAATATCCATAACGTTGGGGTCGGGTGGTCTAAGCACAAGCTTATGAAAGCAGTTTAATGAGCAGTAGTGGTAGATTTATATAAGATATATGTTTAAACCACCTAGCAACTTCGTTTTATTCTTAAATATTAATATGCTTGCAAACAAAAATCCTGCTACTACTGTAAAAACAATTATATTTATATGAATACCTATAGAAACTCAATACCTATCGGAGATAATAATGGTTGAAAATGTTAACCAATTACAAATCTATCAATGGTATTACTACCAAGATAAGATGTTTAATTCTCCCTAATCTCTCAGGTATTCTGTATTGGAACATTTATAAGATATATGTATTGGTATTTATGAGAAAAATAAGTTTTTAAAGGTGGTGGTGGGGGTTGCGTTACTTTTAATTGATGGAGAATCTCTACTGGAATCTCTACTTAGAAAAACAAATTAACGATTTAAGGTCGGTTGACATTACCATAGATATGTCCTGTCTATATATCTGTATAAGCATGTGATTTCTTTTATTATAATAGTTTAAAGCAACTGAAACATTAAATGTATTTTTCTCGTTACCTTTCGAATTTTTTTTGAACAAGAGGAAGAGCAGAAAAATAAGCTTCTTCAATTGAACTAATAAGCAGCTGGAGTGAATGTGGGTGGATGGGATTCAAGGATTGAGAAATAGGCTTGGTGCCTCAAGGCAAAAAGCCATGCATCCATTTACCACCACCTAATTCATAAAAATATTTTTCCACTAGGAGGACTCACCATCATCAACCGAAGGGAGAATCCCCCTTCGTTGGATTTCAAACGCTCGGCACACCCACCTCGACATTAGTTGCATATTATGTATACTTATGTGTTGTAAAAGTTGAATGTGAAGTGGCCAGTTGTGACTTGTAGTCTGCATTTTCCTTTCTTTTATTAATCACCAATGTATGTTCCCGAACTTACTTTACTTTTATCTTTACTCATGCTTGTGGTATAAAATAGGGATTTTTTTCTCTTCTAATTATCTTACGTATTATTCAGATTATAACAATTACAGGCCGTAGACGTATGTATATTACAGTAATTTTGCTAATGTTATAGAAACAAACTAAAGCATAATAAGTTTCTGTGCAACACCTAAAACAACAGAAACAAATAAACAAACCTATTACAACGGCCCTTAAAATAAGGATAACAACCAACACTTCACCTCATAAGCATTTTTTATTTTTTTCTATGACCTATTCTAAGATCAACAAATCGAGGTCGAAAAGTTTTTTAAACTTGATTACTTTTACCTCGATTCATCCAAAAAGAATTATAGCATGTTGGTGAGTATAGCAAAAACAGGTTTTTGTTATAGAATCTTTTAATTAGGTACATAATCATTTTATCTGACTGATAAATATATTCATAAAAAACATTGTATTTATGTAGATTCATTTAGTTTAGTGAATAATATTGAGGAAATATAACCTTTTTTGATATTGTCCGGTTGTTCTGTAGGAATAAATCTAAAAAATACGGCAAACGCTGCGTTTAGCGTTACTAATTATATATATTTATATATTTTCCAATACTCAGGGTGCAAATATTGCCCTGAAATACCCGGAAGGTCAGGCTTCGACCAGGCTCCAATGTACGCCCCCCGCTTCGTAATGATTCCACAATCCTACAACAATTCGAGTACCTATACTACTTATAGACCACTCTTAACGCCTCTAAACGTTCCGCTCACCTTATTTACATCTCCCACTTGTCGATTTTCGGTATCCAATGAATCTCACATTACTTATACTGTCTGTCCGAGTTCCAGCGGCACCTACAAACCTCTCCCGAACTATTCCTCTCCTTGGTTTAAGGTATCCAAAGTATCTCAAATTACTTATACGCCCTTCCCACTATCAAATGGCCTCTATTATATCTATGTCTGAAGCTCAATGGACCAGTTCTACTGAAGGGTCCAATATACTTTCTTAAACAAATCACATATAAAAAATCATTCGTTTGATTCGTTAGAGTTTAGAACTTACAGGACAACCTTATACTGCAAACCGCAATTGAAAATGTTATCGAGATGGAGGTATCCTTTTTTGATGTCAATTTGGAGTGCCCATATTACTTCCATACAATTACATAAGAGATACTAGAGTATGCTGAGAAAAGAATGGAGCGGTGATGACAGACTAATGTAGAAATTAATAATCCTTTGTATGCATAACTTGTTTGCCAATTAACACTCCATGGCTTTTCTGTATCAAAAAACTCGTCATTCTTCATTTGCTGAGTGTTTTAGTAGCCTTGCATTTAAAAATATACGAAAAACCAGTGTTTTTTAAATTTTTGTGCAAAGAACCACCTTTCCCGTGTTCTATTAGTTGTGCTCAAACGTGTTCGTTTGTATAGTGATCGCATGCGCTATATAAATCCGACGCTACATCTTCAGAAAATGTATTAACCTTTACTTAACTTTAAAGGACTGTTTTAGAGCATAGTTCAGAAAAATTTTGCCCTACACTATCCCATCATAATAATGGATACACCACCGGATTATTCGCAGAAATAGGTAATATTATAAGCATATAATGTGTTCTTGTTAGTATTATTATAAACCAGAATACAATCAGTTCATTTTTGCAGGTGGAATAATCATAATACTTACCTTTTTGTTTACTCTATTTATGATATGTCTCTATATGATGATATATATATATGATGTATATTTGATATGTCTATGTAGGAAGTGGTACCAAACTCATCACGATGACTTGTATTTAGGATACATTTTGATTGTAACCTGGCTTGGAAATCTCGTATATATCTTAATACGTAATAAGACATAGTGGGCACTTTAAGGTCCCTTCTTTTACCTGGAAATGAAGATCTGTGCCCTTCAAATCTAGCAACTCCATCACCACCATCATCGGCATCGAGGCTTGGCCGAATTTGGTAAGCTGTTTGGAACACATTTGTATTATACATTGTATTAATAAACAGGTGCATTGGCATCACTTATCTAACGAAGTTATCTCCTTCAACCCAGTATCCTATGAATCAGTTTGTATTTTCCGAGGTGTAGTCCAGATGTCGAGTTCTGGGAATGTAGTCGTTTCTTTCTCCGTATTTGCCAGAGCTTGAGCAACCAATGCTGCTACATAACAATATCTGAAAAGGATAAATATCAACAACAAAATAAATAAATAAACAAAATCCCAATATTTGAGGTGCATAATTATTACATATTTCTAAAATGCCCATAAAAAACCGCTACATTTAGGTATTCATAATTGCAGGAACAAGACAATTATCAATATTAACAGCAACTTTTAATGGTAGAAGAGAATTCACGGTATCATTTACTCAAAAACAAATCATGTTTTACAGAAGCGAATAGTCTGAGCATTAGTCTTTGTTTGATTTGCAACGTTTTTTTGCGAATTATTATCAGTGAAACCCATTATCAGATTGCACATGTCCGTCTGTCCGTCTGCCTGCCCGCGCCTTTACTTTTGAACATATCGATTTTTTTGAAATCTGATTTTTGATATGAGTTTTAGAGGTAAAAATATATGTCAAATTCGTTAATGGAGCAATTCGGACCACTCCGACCTAGATTATTCAAACTAAATTTATTACAAAATCATTTGAAACGTCTTGAAGATTAAAAAATTTACGCAATTTAAGTAATTTAAGCAAACAAAAAAGTATACTAACTATAAAAGCTTTATCAGCATTACTCAATTGGTTTGTTTGTTATATTGTATTATTAGACATGTAATCTTAAACGGCTAACCACTTTCCGACTGACACATTCTGTTGTGCTCTGTTCAATGGTTTAGGGTCGAATCTGAGATGACAAGGTAATGCTGACTCCTCGTTTTTACGTCGACAAATTGTAATCTACTCTTACACATGAAAATTAATTGTTGTGACTATTAAGTTGTGACAGTAATTATGTGCAAACTGGCAAGTTCCGATGGCCTCCAAAGGTTATCTGATATTTTTTAAACCGACGTAAGATACGAAAAACAATAATGCAAATGAGTTCTGAAAAATTCATTCCGTATTCCCAGTCCGTTAGGTGCCATTATAAGCAGTTGAGTAAATGCTACATTATGCTAAAATTTTACAAATCGAATCAAGCCATGATCCCCTTGATGTTTTGGTTTTTTGTGTAGTGTGTGTGAGTTCTTAACTAACATTGTAAGCAGTGTATCGATGGTTTTGGGACATTGTGTGACTATAATTGCTTAAATGACGTCATTCCGGAGCTGACGAATGTAAGTAACCATTAATTATTAATATAAGTGACTAATACACAAAACTTTTTAGACAGGAGTTTGATAAAATTATATTTGGAACATTTAGTCTAAGAATTAAACTTGTTTTCAATTTAATTAATCTAAGACTAAGGATACGAATAAGTCAGGGATTAGGTTCATGGATTGCCAGCTCTTCCTTGCCAAGGATATTAATGTGTTTGTACCTTTCAAAGCTAAACAGATTATCTTCCTTGTGGCTGAATAGGACTAAAGGGCTGTTGGCGGTTGGCCCTGACTTTGAAACGTTCAAATCTCTATAAAATAAATACGTAACTCAGTAATTTTTTGTTCTCAAAAGCTGTAATATAAAACTACAATGAACATGCGAAACACCGCACCCGCATGATGAAATTCATGAACCTATTTCTCTTGCTGTTGCTAATGAGCAGATATGCTGATTGTTGGTAGGGGACTAAATCACAGATAAACAAAGGAGTTGACGATTGCCGTGCTTGCTAATCATGCCATTCTTTCTTACTTGCCTAATACATGTAATGATAAAGGATAAAAGTAGTAGCAGTAGTGTTTATAGTACAATGAAATGAAATAATACAAATATAAAATGATTTACCAGGATCAGTTTTAGCGCTAATAAAACCTAAGACGCTCTGGCTAAATTGTCTTGACACTCAAAACATCATTAACTCACTTGTAAGTTTTTTAAGCTGGCCAAAAATAAACAAATTACTTAGCAAATGTTGATACGAAAACCCAAATAAATCTAATTCGCTGTGCACTGCCCCTAAAAATAATATTGTTTAGATTAAATTTTGATGACGTATATCACCCTTAGTAAGTGCCTAAAGTCACCAAAAGTCCAAAAGATTACACTTGAAATCCCATTAAAATCAAACGAGTTCATGTCAGACAAGCAAAAGCAAACAATATCAGTGTCGGCATTCACAAAAGCTAACTTCTCAAATGTCTGTTTGAAATGCTTATGTCCGAGGACCAGAGTACCACTACGCACTACGGTTCAGAAATCTTAAAACCAAGTGATACTCTCCAGGGACTTGGTACCTTGCCATCCCGAATTCACTAAAAAAACGCCTTTTAAGGCCTTTTTCAACACGCACGTAGTTTACCCACCAAATTCACGATTTTCAACTATCAACACTTCTCATCTGCCAAAAGGGAATTCGCTCGTTTCACCGTACTCACTCAACAAACCTGGTCAGGTGTAACAATATTCCCTTTTTCTGCAAGTTTTTGCTGAAAAACAAAGAGCAAATAAGATTTATCCATTAAATTATGATTATTGCAATGAAAAACAGACCTGCATGCAATGCATACAAGAAAAAACATGTATTTTTGGTGAGGTTCAAGGCTCCAAAAAAACTCTGTGTTTGTTAATTGGCAAAATGCATTCAGCAAAGTTAGGGGAAACTCTTTGAACTGAGCAAAGGTGTTAGTTGGCCAGAAAAAGCGATATTCCTATTGTTACAAAAGATGTGGTCGAATCAAGTTCAATTGTGCCTTATACGGGTAAGGAATAATTTTTTCTTACAAACATTCATTTTTAGCACATCTTTCATTTGTACACACAAACAGCACTTTCATCAACCCCATCTCTTGCAACTAAACATGTATCCACCACCTTTGAGTCAAAAATTCATTCCACAAAAATTTACTCATTTTACTTTTTCATTCTTTTTACAATTTATACATAACAAAAATGATTTAAGTTTTGGTTTCATAAAGTTTCCTTTCTTAAAATAAGTTTTATTTATGCCACTACCAAGGCAATTCATTTTCAACATTTTCAAAAATTCATTTTGATCGTATGATTTAGATTAAAATTAAAATTAATACTATAAAGTAAAAAGCTGCAGAATTTTTATTTATTTTTGTTTTTTAAAAAATACCCCTATTATTCCAACGGAAACGACACACGACAGGATGGCAATAACGTCTCAACAAACAACACCAAGTGGACAATTTCACTAAATTATTATTAGTTTTTTTTTAAATATTTTAATTCAAATAATTAGACGCTTGAATTTTGATTTAAAATTAAATTACAATTCATAACAAATAATTAAAAACCATTTTTAGTATGCAGATATTAAACAAAACACAGATGTTATTTTTTCCTGCCCTCAAGATGGGCATGTGTGTTAATGTCGAACACATCTTTTGACGAACCGTTGTGGTTGTCGTCATTTCAAGAGGAAGATTGCCAAATGGAATAGTCTAAATCCTATGGCATCTGTTCCCCAACGGTGCAGTTAGCTTCTCTGGTAAGCTTTGTAATAAGTTCATGCTAGAACTGGGTATTTTTACGTATAACAATTCTTGTACAAAGCCTTCTCTATTCCATTAGTCCTAAAAACAATTCAAATAAATTATAACGGGGCAGTGATTCTCTCTGGCAAAGAAGTAATTGCTGTTTGTGGTAGGGATGAATAAAAAACTTTGTTTTTAAAACATTTTTAGCTATAATAATTGTATTTTACCTATTGATCCATTTGATCTTTCATTGAAACTAATTGCTAGATTTATTTAAAGTTTAAACTAACTACGTATACAAAATACTAACTTTATTTGCAAAAATAGGCTTAAGAATATATTGGTTTATTGTTTTCGTAAAATGAAGTATTCGTTTTGACTTTTGAATTTCTTAACATATTTGTAACTTTACACAAGTACATCGCCTTTTGGAAATTTAGCTCAAATTGTAGAATGTGTACCTTTGGTTAAACATTCTGAAGCAGAATATCAAGCAAGATCCTTTGAATTAATGGTCAGCTGTGTAGCCGTTGTTTTAATGGAATAAAAATTGCTTTTTTATTTCATGTCGAGCAGCTCCACCCTAGATCGATGAGCATTGATTCTATACAATTACTGAAAGATGGGTGTGTAGTAAACCGTCGTTTCATTGTGTGCTATTCATTATATTAAGATCCTAATGAATTTAGCTAAAAGTCATAAAAGATAATTAATAGTGTAAACACTTTTTCAGTTTTAACTTTCAACGATCAAAGAACAGAATACTTCATATTTTCACAATTTTTTTGATTCATTTAAATGTTTTTCTGCCTTTCAGAACCAACATTTTTGTTTATCTCAAATAAATGCATTACGACGCATTGTATTTGTTGTTAATAATAGCAATTGTCAGCAGTTTTGAAGAAAAATCCCATTTTTTATATATTTTTTGATGTATAAGACGTAAATTTCAAATAGAGTTGTAACAGAACTAAATCAGTCAGTTTCATCTTGATTTAAATTGAGTTTTTTCTAATAAAATCTCCACTCACAAAGCACTGCCATTTAAAACATATGGAAAAATTACTAATACCAATCCTCTAACAACTAATCTTTCTCACAGTTTTATGGAATACTGCAATAGTTTAGTTTGGTTTGGTTTTACGGGATGTCTGATATTTTTTAATACTGAAAACACGACTTTTTCATTTAAATGCCAAACAACGCATTGTAATTGTAACTTAGTGGCAAGTTAAATTTCTGAAATTTAAAACACCAACACAAAGACTAGAAAATTAAAAAACAATTTTCATGTACAAACTTCTAGTTTGAGAAAATCCGACCATTAAGAGAATTGGTAATTCCTGAAATTTAAAAAAATCCAATTTAATTGCAAACTCTTAATTGAGAAAACACAAACTTGGGTTTTGCAAAAAAGTTGCAATGTAAAAATCACTTAAAAACTCACCATATATTCTAGTTTGAAAAAATCCAGCCATGTTAAGACTTCTAATTTGAGAAAATCCGGCCATTAAGAAAATTTAATTTTTCTGAAAATACAAAAAGTCCAATTTCATTTCAAACTATAAAGTAAGATAACACAAACTTGGATTTTGCAAAAAAACATGAAATGTAAAAATCACTTAAAAACTCGCTATATCTATTATTATCTATATTTTGAAAAAACTAGGCCAAGCTGAGAAAAGTCTAAGTTGAGAAAATCCAGGCAAAATGTATTACCTTTTTCCACCAAAAATTCATATTTTGCCTACGGAAAAACTGACTACGCAAGTGACTGGAAAAATTTTTCCAGGTTTATCCACCAGAAACTCAAACTTTACGCAAGGATCCACTGATTTGACACGCTGAAAATCCCTTGTAACCCCCTTTTTTACTGAGTGTCCAAGTAACTTTATGAATTTTTTTATGCTAACACTCTGAAATATCTACTGCGGCTTGTGAATATACTGACTGTGCGAGTAACTTCCGCACACCTTGATTCCTCCAAGTACGTAAATTCAATAACTATTGGTGCTACTTGACACATTTTCACGACTCGAATGACTAAACGAGAAAAATGTACAGTACGTTTACTCATACCTCAAACTTTTTTGGACTATATGAGTCAAGTTTTATAGAGGTTTAACTCTAAACTGTTTATTTTTTAAATTTTTCCGCTGAATTTACTAATCACTGGAACTTTTTTCGCGAAAGTCAAACTTTGCCCACCAGAGTTACTATTTTTTATGCTATTAGGCTGAATGCGCTAGTGAAAAAACACATTTTCACTCATTTACACGCTGAATTAACCATTCTTTCACGCAAACTCACTGACTTCATGCGTTACTTTTCTACAAAATCTAACAGTTTCTCCCGATTTTCATCAATCGGATTAACTAACTCCACCTTGTAGACTGAAAACGAGTTGAGAACACAAGTGAGACAATATTCCCGATCCGAACGACTCTTTTCTAATTTCAGTTTCATGAAAACCTTTTGACTCACTCAGTATCAAAATACTTTTAGTCAACTTCCGTCGTTCTTCATAATTTATTTGTATTATTTCTAGAAATGTAAAAAATAAAGAGTTTTTAAAAAACCGTATAACTGCAAAAGCTAATGAGCGAAAGAAATTTATCGCTGAAAGTACAGAATGAGAGAGATAAACGTTGTTTGAAATCTTTACCACCGCTCTTAGACTACCGTATTCAACATTTGAAGAGAAGAATATTTGCTCCGCTATTGCAGATGGACTCAATTCAATATTGTACTATTTCTGGATCTTTTAACTTTACCTTTAGTGCTGTATTGTATGAATAATTACAAATTTTAAATAACAGCAGAAAGATTCATTCATTTGGGTTTATTTTTTTTTCAATTCGCATCTCATCTTCGTAATTAGTCAAGATAAATTTTAAATGTAATTGTAAGTTAAAAAAAGAAAAATCCAAAACTAAAATACCAAATTTGAAGGCGGTGTGTTTGTGATTGTGAGACGTGAATTCATCAATATAAGACCAGAAGAACTCATTGATTGAGATAAAGCCAGATTGAATTGCACTAATTATCTTAACATTTTGAATTGTGGTTAATTTGTTATTTATTTTTGGATGCTAATTTTATGTGGAACTTTAGGGATTAAATTTAAGTTGAAAAAAAGGAATTAGATAATGATTTGTTAGTTATCTTTTTTTTAAAAAACGTAATTGTGTTTATCGCATAGGAAACGTGCTACATAGGGCGTATGAAAACCACCCGAGTGGAACATGATAAATCATAAATAAGTGACCTTGGTTATAGGCAAATCAAATTTTAGGTCCCTACACTTCCTTCTATTTTGTTTCCTTTTAGCTTTCTAGATTGGGCTCAATTTCTTTATGTCAGCTACGCCCCTGCATCAGAAGCCCGCCTCGTATGCAGCATTTCATAACCTATCAGGAAATATCATATAAGATCTGAAAAGATGCCGTCTAAGAACCACTTATTAATTTAATAAATAAGCATTAAATCCCTTTTAACCGTCTATGATACTTACTGGGAAATAAAACTACTTCCCTAATACCATTGGGTTAGGGACTGAATTTTCAAGACATTGTAAACCTCTTTGTCCTTTCCTACCTCTATTCAGAATATCTCCCTTGCTTTGTACGTATAATAGTGTCAAGACCTCGTTCCTTGATGACGAATTAGCTTCATCTTTTTCCTATTAAACTTGTTTCTTCACAGGTAACGCCTACTATCTTCAGACAGTCTTTATCTATCAGAAAACTATTTTAATCTCTCTTTTTCGACGAAATAGGTTCTATATTTTGGTTTTAAAAGGCCTAAAGGCATTGTTTAATTAATTGTATACTACTATTATTCTTTCGCCCCTTCTTTTCATGAACATGGGTGGTGTGGTGACGCCCTATGTAGCACGTTTCCTATGCGATAAACACAATTACGTTTTTTAAAAAAAGATAACTAACAAATCATTATCTAATTCCTTTTTTTCAACTTAAAT